>JAZGTK010011892.1:0-15271 GCA_036877625.1 Ambastaia sidthimunki
CAGTGGAAATTTATACTGTGGTTTCTAATTAAATCTCAGAGGGGCAGCATGTATAATGTGAATAACAGAGAACCATACCGTGTCCCGGCTAGAACTCTTGGGAACAGGGCAATTGGAAGGAACGCGTACAAACGGAGCCTCGACCACGTCTGAACCATGACATCCAGTTCTAGGAGAGCTGGATGAACTACAGAGAACCAGAAGGGACATTGCGCAGTCTCTTGAGAGACTTGGGCTTGCCCATAAATCCTTCAAATCTGATTCACCACATCGGGGTGAAATCTCCATTCCTCGGGCCTTGGCCCTTGCCTTGACAACATTTCTGCTCCCACATTGGTCCCAGGGAAAGCTACACTCGCTAAAAGCAGCTTATATCCCTGGACGATGCAAACCAGGATCTGGTGCGCCAGTTTGTAAAGTGGCCGTGACCGCAGACCTCCCTGGTGGTTGATGTAGGCCATCACCGCCGTGTTGTTGGTGTGAATCAACACGTGGTGGTCTCTCAGGTCTGGGAGGAAAAATTTTAGAGAAGCACAGCTAGCATTTCTAGGCAATTTATGTGCCAAGTAAGATGTCCAGGCTCCCATAGACCGTGGGCTCCCCATCCAGTGAGGGATGCATCTGTCGCTAGCATGACGCGGTGACCAAGATCTCCCAAGACTGGGCCCTGAGAGAGGAACCAGAGATTCCTCAACGTCTAAGGCATGGATGCAACTTCTCGTGATCTTTATCATGCGGAGCGGATTTCCCCTCGGGGAAAACCCCCTGGACTTGAGCCACCACTGTAGGGGTCTCATGTATAGCAGGCCAAAAGGTATCACGTTGGATGCTGCTGCCATCAGACCCAGCAGTTGCTGAAACTGTTTTACAGTGAGGGACTTGCCTTGCTTTGATTTGCTTAGAGGATCGATTCTATCCGAGCGGGAGACAAACGTGCCAGCATCGTGGTCGAGTCCCAGATAACACCCAGATAGGTGGTTCTCTGTGATGGAGAAAGCACACTCTTCTCGGTGTTTAGTCTAAACCCCAGCTCTTTCATATGGGCAGGAACAACATCTAAATGTTGAGCTGCCAGGTGCTCTGACGGAGCTAAAATCAACCAATCGTCGATATAGTTTAATATACGGATGCCCTGCAACCTCAGAGGGGCAGGACTGCATCTACGCATTTTGTGAAAGTGCAGTGGGATAGAGCAAGGCCAAAAGGAATGATAAAATACTCTAGGGACCTCCGCAGAGGTTGCGAGCCTCCTGGATCCGTTATCTTTCGGGGCGGAATCCGGAAGACCTGCTCACCGCTGTGCCGCTGTGCCCTGAAGCACAGAAGGAGGCAGGGTTAGCTGATCGGGCTCGAGAGGGCCCTGGAGGACAGCTGGCACCGTATGATGCAGTAGACCAAACTGACCCCCGGGGGGGCGACCCTCTGAGGCCCTGACCTGCAGTAGTCAGGGCTTGTGACCCAAAATCCTCCTGGAGGCAATAACGGTCCTCAAGTCCTGCTTGGAGGACTTTAAGCCCAAGCGCCGCACCCTTAACGGTAGAGAACGGGAGGCAACGCTCTTTTTGTGTGTCCCTTCTAGATGTGGTACATGGACGGGGCTGCTTCCGTCTAGCAGCCCCTCGGGGTGAGAGTGGCGAGGGAAGAAATGCTGGAACGCCTCCGCTTGCTTGCGTGTGTCCTGAAACATGTCGACAACTGAATTAACCGAGTTGCCGAACAGGCCAGAGGGCACAAGCAGGGCATCCAGGAGGAAGACCCTGTCCCTGTCTTTCAAGTCAGACAGGGTAAGCCAGAGATGACGCTCTGCGGTGGCATGCAGAGAAAGATCAGCAGTCTTCCTGAGCTCCACCACATGCTTAGATGTGATGCCCTCACTCTCATCAATCCCCCTCAGCAGTTCGGCCTGGTATGCCTGCAGCCCGCCCATAGTATGTAAGGACGCGGCGGCCTGACCTGCTGCCATGTACCCCCTGCCCACCAGCACTGAGGTGTTACGCAGCAAGTGTTCCGGCAATGCCGGAGCCTTCAAGGACGATGCCAGTCTGGGTGACAGATAGCTGGCCAGCGTCTATTTAACACGGGGCATCGCCTTGTACCCCTGGTCGCTGAGCCCTGCCACGTTACCATAAACTTGAGAGGTAGGGCTAAAAAGGCGAGTGGAGTATGGCCTTTTCCATGATTTAGAGACCTCCTCCATGGAGGTTGGGGAAAAAAGGCAGGCTCCGGAGTGGAGGTGCCAGCTGGCTGCTTAGAAATCTTTCATCCAGCAAGCTCTTACGCTGGCTAGGTTGGTTATCAGCAAGCCAGTCAATGTTCAACCTGGCAACTGCTCTAGTAATCTTCCACATTCTCAACATCGAGCTCTTCAGTTGATGAGAGGTGGAGAGCAGATCCCTCTCCCTGGGGGGAAGAAACCGCAGAGCGTGCTTCTGATCCCAGAGAAAGGGTGGAGGACCTAACGGATGAGGGACGAAATAGGGACATGCCCGTCTCAATCCCCTCCATCAGGTCGAGCTGCGATCCCCATGAATGCAGCCACCGCTCCGCCTCAGTGGAAGCGGGACCAGCACCGCGAGGAACGCTAGTGAGGGCTCCCTCCTCGAAGAGAGCCCTCCTGGAGCGAAACATCTCACAATGCGGACAGTCAGCGCCCTCAAGAGCTGACTGAGCGTGCTTCGCTCCTAAACAAACAACACATGCTTCGCTCCTAAACAAACAACGCTCTAAAATGCTTACTAGAGCCTCTTGTCTTTCCCTTAGCCTTTGGCATTCTAACTTAAATGCTGCCACTGACTAATAACATGGAAGACAAACAATAGACACACAATTCAACAGAGCGCTTCGCTGAATAGAAGAAGCTAACCCAAGCTGCGCAAAGCACATGCTTTTATAGCGTCCTGGTCATGACATCACTCCGTGTGTGACGCCACGCCCCTAATTCGTGATATGACACACCTGTAAAAAAGCTGGCAGCTTTTATCCCATAGTGCATAAAAGCTGGCAGCGTTCCCATAGCGTTTCGACGCAGCTCGAGTTCCTGAAAGGGAACTTTAATTAGCTGAATGGCACAATGAATTCATGGCCTATAACTTTTTTTTTTAATAATTTATTTTATTTTCTAATTAAAGTACTTAATTTCATGTTTAATTTCTTTATAGTAAATTATTTAATATAGTGTGCAGTATAAAATTATCACATTTAATATTTTTCTTCATTTTTGTGAAACTGCATTTTTCCATCTTAAAAACTTATCCAAACTATGCCATATGCTCTCAATGTCAAATGCAGAAATGTTAATTAATGCATTCATGACCTCAGGGCTAGATTATTGTAATGATTTACTGGGTGGTTACTCTGCACGCTTAATAAACAAACTCCAGCTGGTTCAAAATGAAGACACTAGAGTTCTTACTAGAACCTCTTATCGCATTATAGTCCTTCATGCCTGCTGCGATCTCAAAACTCTGGCCAGCTGAATATACCTAGAACAGGGGTTTTCAAAGTGTGGGACGCGCCTCCCCAGGGGGCGCCAGAGCACATCAGGGGAAGCGCAGGGAGAAATTTTAATAAATAATTTTTTTTAAATATTATGTTTTTTTGTTGTTGTTTTTATTATTATATTTAAATGTTGTTGTTATTATTATTATTAATATTTATTATTAAAAAAGTGAGTTAACAGTCTTACATTGTTCTGTGTGTTTATCTTTGTGCGTGTGCATGTGTGTGTGTGTGATGGGGGGCGCCATTGGGTAAGTTGTGTCAAAAGGGAGGCCCACTGTCTTAGACTTTAAAAACCCCTGACCTAGAATATCAAATATAAATTTTACGCTAAAATTAGTCTGTCCGTTTCATTGTTATTTTGAGGTCACCATAGTCATCTGGATCCAGTCTGTATCCAGTCCAGATGATCACAGTAGTCACCCATTATACATGTTTATAGATAAACTGGACTCCAAACTGTAATTCCAAAAAATGGACTGTTTAGTATTGTCCTCTTTCTTGAACTGTTTTACAGCAGAATTGAATGTTGTTTGCACTAAGACATTTCTTTTATGTGTATGACTGTAAAGCTGCTTTGACCAATCTTATATTACATAAAGCAAAATATAAATAAAGGGGACATGAAACCCTAAAAAAAAAAAACCTCCATCAGGATGTATAAAAGCAGGTCAGGATCTTTACTGTGATTGTTACTGATGGTAACCACATTTCACATTCACTTTTAAGGCCAGGACACCACAGGATGTTCCATCTTGCTGACATCTATGAGGGAGACTGCTGCATGTCCACCTTGACACATTGCAGCCTTGATGAATGCTCTAAAGGAAGTAAACAGTATGTGTAAAATATGTTTTACATCATCATTTAACAACTCAAAAGACACAAGTACTACTGCATTTTAAAGTCAAGTTTGCCTTGTACACTCCAGGCACATCGTAATCTTTCTGTCAGTTTCCCCTAATGGATCGAGGAAAAAGGTTCTCTTCTTATGTGGGTACATAACCTTTTATTATTGACATGGAAATACAATATAGATTAGGCAGAAACACATGGTATTAGTGAAGTTGTACAATTTGGGGTATTGTAGATCAATTTTACTAACTGAGTGCATGCCTGCATGGCCCAATATAATTAGTAGATGATTAATTATGAGGAGTTTATACAGTACATCACTATAAATACAAAGCTAGGGTTAGTTAGGGTTGTGCAATGCCTAGTTCTTATCACCAGCATCCAATGATGGTGCTCATTCACAATTCCTACAATAACTTTGTGTGCCATTGAATCAATCTGAAAGTAGTCACAAGAAATACAAAATCCCTGTTACTTTAAAAATGTATATTTGCAACATTTACAAAATGTGAAATTTACATTACAATCCAGTACATACCCGTATTCTTTTAAATTTTCCCTGCCAGACTGAAGTCATTGCATATCTGTCAATAACAGCTGCTTTACCAGCATTGCATTGGTTGTATTTTCATATAAGCAGTGTTAAATATGCATTGATCACCTATGAAAAATTGTCACAAAAATGACATTGTGTTAAACATATTTATTGTAATATTACCAACTGTGTTGTTGTTGTTGTAGTGTTGCTGAAGTTCCTTGTATAACTTACATTGTATTAAACAGTGAGACGGGCAAAATCCTCTGTTGATTGTATATTAAGACTACAGTGCTGCATATTAATCAGGTATTGCCTGATGCATCGTACCTATAGCACCTAAGTCAAAATAAATTAGTAGCTTAATTCAGGACATTTAAAATATGTTGCATGAAATTATTTTATTCAGTTTTGTAACTTAAGAACAGTCACTTTGAAGCTTGAGAAGAGTCAGACACTATTTATTGCAATTGGAAAAACAAAAGCCACAACAAAGTTTTTAAAAATGTTAAATATCCAATTTATGTCTAAAATATTAGAAAAGGTGGCACCACTACACAACTGTGTGCCTTGTTACACAGAAACAATATATATGAAAAGTTTCAGTCAGGATTCAGACATCATCAAAGCACAGAAACTGCACTGGTCAAAATTACAAACAATTTACTTCTAGCAGTGTACCAAGGTTGCATCTCCTTGTTAGTTTTACTTGATCTTAGCATGGCATGTGACACTATAGACCATGACATACTCTTATATTGACTACAAAAATACATTGGCATTCAAGGGCAGGCACTACAGTAGTTTCAATCCTACCTGTCTGAGAGGTACCATTCTGTTAATTTGAAAATCTGTTCATTGTGTCTTTTGAAAATCATGTGGCACATATTACAAAACCTGCCTTTATCCACCTTAGAAACATTGCTAAGCTGCATAACATCTTATCTGTTCCTGATGCAGAAAAACTAGTTTATGGATTTATGACCTCCAGACCAGACTGATGTAATTCACTTTAGGTGGCTGCAACACTCAACTTTATAAACAGCAGCTATGCTAATTATTCTCTGCTTTGTGTTTTTATCTCAGTGTCACAAATCCGGTCTCTGTGGCTCCCTCCGACCGCCGCCAGCGGGAGCCATCACCTGAATTCTAAGAACTACATTTCCCATATACCTCGTACTTGGGGCCACGCCCCTCTCAGCTTTTTCTCATCCGCTATCATGGACGCTATTTATACTCACCACTACCATTGAACTTTGCGAAGTCTTGGTTTGCCACGGTCATCATTACTGAGCGTTTTTCTTGGAAAGCCTTACCTGTTACTTACCTGTTCCTGTTTTCCCGTTGTTTTGATTGTTTGCTGCCTGCCTTTTTGACCTGTGGCCGTTATTGGATTACTCTTGTTGTTTGCCGTCTGCCCTGATTATCTGCCTGGACTCTGTTTATGTTTTTGGTTACCTCTGATATCCCTGTCTGCTGTTTTCGACCTCTGCCTGTTTGACACTGAATAAAGGTCGCTGCATATGGATCCCCTGAATCCAGAGTCTTTGTTACACTCAGGATGTCAATCCCGGGATAGTTTCAGATTATGCCTGATCCAGTATGGATTCAGCACCTTAAGATGGCTACAGATGATCCAACAATATGTAGAGAGGACACCGACCCCAAGACACAGACAACAACCATGATATAACTATTCTGCAACATCTGCAATTCTTAAATCATTGAAAATAACAGTTTTCTGGCAATGTACATTCTGCTGCATTTCTGTAAAGCAGCTTTGATATAATATGTATTGTAAAAACCACTATACAAATAAATGTGAATTGAATTAAAAAAGTTGTTTCCAAAGAACCAAAAAAGCCATCAGGTGTGAGTAAATAATTAAAACATTTTCCTTTTTTTGATAAACTAACCCTTTTACTTTACCTCTGCAGGTAGCAAATAATTGTCAGGACCTCGGTTTGACCACCCCAGGGTTTGTTGTCTGTGTCACTTGTCCTCGTGTTTTTGTCTCCCGCTGCCCACGTCCTAGCTCCTGTGCCGGTCCGGTTCTCCTACCCGTTTTGTTTTCTATTTATTGGCTTTTTGTTTCATTTTTGTTTTCCCTGTCTGTTGTGGATTTACCTTTTGACTTTGTTAAATTATCGCACCTGCTTTTGGATCTCCGTGCCGTTCTTGACAGTGCAATTGACTCATGCACCTTTGAATTAAAGAAAGCTTCTGATTTTTCCGTAAGAAAAAGAAAATTAATGTTTGTTATATTGTTTCCTAGAAAAACTTTATCAAGGTGGTCAGTCAGGAGTTTTAAAATGACAAAAAACAATGATACTTAATTTCATTATACAGTAGAACACAAAGCTTCAAGTTTAGCTGTTGTTAAAACTGAGAAAGTGTTGGACAAAAAAATAAAATAAATAAACAAGATGAATAGGCTGTCAGAGAAAGTGAAAGCTAATAACATGGATCATTGCAATCAAAAGCTACTGGTTTGTATTTCAGAGGCGGAAAACAAAACATTTGAACAGTCCAACCACTTAGAGAAATCCTTGAAAACATGTATTATCTGCAAGATTTGTGCCACAGGGATTTTAAAACACATATTGGGAAAGAGGTCAGTGATAAATCATACTGTGCTATGTTTGTGGCCAAAGAAGTTAAGTAAACCAAGAAAAATATGAATATCTTACCTCTGATCATGGACGTCACAGTTCATATTGATTGTTCAAATGAACTACACATATTTTAGTTCATAATGTAATTTCTCTAAATTTTGCTTTATTATTATTTTGCTTAATTATTATTTTGCTAAGTATAACGGATTATTGCAAAGCTCTGAAACATTAACTATGACCTGGTTTGTCTATTGGAAATTATTTTACTTTCAGTTTATACAAGTTATTGGCCGCTAATGCAACTTTGTTTTTAAAACCGTTTAAGACTGCTGCTGTGTATTAGTGGCTATATATCATAAACAGTGACACATTGGTAAGATTACACACATCAGAAAACGTCTCAGGTTACGTATGTAACCCTGGTTCCCTGAAGCGAACGAGACGCTCCGTCGAAACGCTATGGGAACGCTACCAGCTTTTATGCACTCTGATACAGGTGTATCCAATCACTAATTAGGGGCGTGGCGTCACAGACGGGGTGACGTCATGACCAGGACGCTATAAAAGCACATGCTTTGCGCAGCTCGGGTTAGCTTCGAACATGAATTAAGCGAGCGCAAGCAGGTGACACCTGAGGTATGGCCTCGAGACGCAGCATCTCATTCCCTTCAGGGAACCAGGACTACATACGTAACCTGAGACATTCCCTTTCAGGAACTCGAGCTGCGTCAAAACGCTATGGGAACGAAATGCCAACTCCGTCATAGTGAGGGGATCCCTGCCCTATGTTGAATTAGCCTTAGGGCATAAAGACAGAGGAACCAGCAGTGGCCTGAACATCTAGGCCATAAAACCTGACAAAGGTCAGGGGAGTGGATCATCCGGCAGCGTCGCAGATGTCCTGAATTGGGACACCTGCAGAAAGGGCCTTAGAGGCCGCCATACCCCAAGTAGAGTGAGCTCTGATTTCCAAAGGAGGGGGAAGTCCAGAGGTCTCATAAGCAATACGGATTGCCTCGACAATCCAACGACTAAGCGTTTGTTTAAAAGCAAGTTGGCCCCTCCTGTGTGGGCCAAAACAGACCAACAGCTGGTCAGATTTTCTCCACAGCGCAGCTCTATGAACATAAGTGTGCAGTGCTCGCAATGCGTGAAGTATGACCGGCCGTAGAGTCGAGGTGGGCACTTTGGCAACATAACCCACATGCGGCTAGAGAAATGCTTTGGCCAAGCCAGGCACAAAGTTTCGAGGCCTCAGCCTCAGTGCACCGCGGAGGAAACGTATAACCAAAGGGTGTCTACCCACTCAACAGCCACCAATAGGGATGTGGTAGGCAGAAAGCACAGAGTGAGTCAATCCCACCTTAAAACACGCCTACAAGAATTCCAGAACTGTACCAACAGGGTAGTTAACTGGATCAAATGGCGGTCTCTACACCAGAAAGTGAAGAGTTTCCACTTAAGAGCATACAGTTTCCTCGTAGAGGGAGGTCTAGATTGTAAAATGGTCTCTATCACCTCAGCTGATAGACCAGAGGCCCTCAGGGGCCACACCCATAGGTTCAATAGCTCTGGGCGAGGATGGACGATAGCGCCCCCTGCCTGAGATAGAAGATACCCCCTCAAGAGGATCCTCCAAGGAGAGCCGTCTAGGAGAGTTACGAGGTCTGAGAACCACACTCGGCTCGGCCAGGGGATAGTAACAGCACAGATACTGCGTCCCGGCGAATTCTTTCTAGAACTCCTGGGAGCAGGGCAATAGGAGGGAACATGTACAGACGGAGCCTCGGCCATGTCTGAACCATGGCATCCAGTCCCAGGGGAGCTGGATAAACTAGAGAGAACCAAAGGGACATTGCGCAGTCTCTTGAGAGGCGAACAGGTCCACTTGGGCTTGCCCATAAATCCTCCAAATCTGTGTTGTCGGTGTGGACCAACACGTGGCGGTCTCTCAGGTCTGGGAGAAATGTTTTAGAGCCCAAAGCAAAGCTAGCATTTCTAGGTAATTTATGTGCCAGGTAAGATGGCGAGTCTCCCAAAGACCGCGGGCTGGGCGGCCACTCATGATCGCTCCCCATCCAGTGAGGGATGCATCTGTCGCTAGCACGACGCAGCGACCAAGATCTCCCAAGACTGGGCCCGGATAGAGGAACCAGGGTTTCCTCCACATGTCTAAAGCACAGATACATCGTCTCGTGATCTTTATCATGCGGAGCGGATTTCCCCTCAGGGAAAACCCCCTGGATTTGAGCCACCACTGTAGGAGTCTCATGTATAGCAGGCCAAAATGTACCACGTTGGACACTGCTGCTGCCATCTGACCCAGCAGTTGCTGGAACTGTTTCACAGTGAGGGACTGGCCTTGCTTGACTTTCGAGACTGCAGCTAAGATCGATTCTATTAGAGTGAGAGACAAATGTGCCCGCATCGTGTTCGAATCCCAAACAACACCCAGATAGGTGGTTCTCTGTAATGGAGAAAGCACAGTCTTCTCGGTGTTCAGTCTGAACCCCAGCTCTTTCCTGTGGGCAAGAATGACATCTCAATGTCAAGCTGCCAGGTGCTCTGAAGGAGCTAGAATCAACCAATCGTCGATATAGTTTAGTATGCGGATGCCCTGCAACCTCAGAGGGGCCAGGGCTGCATCTACGCATTTGGTGAAAGTGCAGGGGGTTAGAGCAAGGCCGAACGGAAGGACTCGATGCTGGTAGGTTTCGCCCCTGACCGCAAACCTCAAGAACTTCCTGTGCTGAGGAAGGATGGGGATGTGGAAATAAGCGTCTTTTAGATCTATGGTGACAAACCAGTCCTCAGATCTGATTTGGGATATAACCTGCTTCACCATAAGCATCTTGAACTTCAGTCGTCTGACTGAGCAGTTTAAGAGCCTGAGATCTAAAATTGGATGTAGACCCCACCCTTCTTGGGAACTATGAAATTGCGACTGTATAGCCCTGTTTGCCTGAGCTGAAAAGGGGCCACCTCGATGGCCTCCTTCCTTAACAGAGAAACTACTTATTGTTCCATTACCAGTAGTTATACAGTAGTTTCCACGCTGCCAGGAAATACTTTAGGGGTACCAGCCTCTCAAGGCTGGCCTCTGGAGTGCCCAAAAAAGGAATATCGGTGCCTGTAATGGTTGCCTGGCAGGATACATATGAATCAAATTCCTGGGTCCGCTACCTCTCGAGGCGGGGCATCCAGAAGGAAAACCCTGTCCTTCATTTGAGGTTGGACAGGGTCAGCCAGAGATGACACTCTGTGGCCACCAAGGCTGCCATAGACCTGCCTATAGCACGGGCGGTCTCCTTGGTGGCACACAGACAGGTCAGCGGTTTTCCTAAGCTCCATCACATCCTCAGATGTGATGCCCTCACACTCATCAATACCACTCAGTTCAGCCTGGTATGCTTGCAGCACGCCCATAGTATGGAGGGACGCGGCGGCCTGACCTGCTGCCATGCCCCCCGCCCAGCGCTGAGGTGTTGCGCAGCGGCTTGGAGGGCAGGGCCAGAGCCTTCAAGGTCGACGCTGCTTCGGGTGACAGATAGCTGCCTAGCGTCTGTTCAACCCGGGGCATAGCCTTGTATCCCTGCTCGCTGAGCCCTGCCATGTTGCCATATAACTGAGAGGCAGGACTAAAAAGGCGAGCGGAGTAAGGCCTTTTCCAAGATTTAGAGACCTCCACATGGAGGTCAGGGAAAACCTCCTCTACCTCCACTAGCTCATCATAATGTGGGGACACAGCCTGCTAATCAACACTCTCTACATCTAACTCTTATGTTGATGAGAGGTGGAGAGCAGAACCCTCTCCCTGGAGGGAAGAAACCGCAGTGCGTGCTTCTGAACCCAGGGAGAGAGTGGAGGACCTGAAGGGTGAGGAGTGAGATAGGAACATGCTCGTCTCAATTCCCTCCATCAAGTCCAGTTGCGAACCCCACGAATGCAGCCGCCGCTCCGCCTCAGTGGAAGCAGGACCAGCACTGTGAGGAACGCTAATGAGGGCTCCCTCCTCAAAGAGAGCCCTCCTGGAGCGAAGCACCCGCATGCTGAGCAGCTCACAATGCGGACAATCAGCCCCCTCAAGAGCTGACTGAGCATGCTTCGCTCCAAGGCAAACAACACATAAAGCTTGTGTATCCCCACCCATAATGAAACGTGGGCAGGGAGGAACACATGCTCTAAAGTGCTTGCTTGAGCCCCTCATCTTTCCCTTCGCCTTTGGCATACCAACTTAAATGCTAGACCTTGCACTAAGACATGGAAAGACAAACAATTAGACAAACAATTCAACACTGAGCGCTTCGCTGAATGATGCTAACCAAAGCTGCGCAAAGCACATGCTTTTATAGCGTCCTCATCATGACGTCACCCCGTCTGTGATGCCACGCCCCTAATTAGTGATTGGATACACTAATAGCGTTAGTGTTCCCATAGCGTTTCAACGCAGCTGGAGTTCCTGAAAGGCAACTAAAAACACATGGACAAAATTCCACAATTAAATCAACCCTCATTTTTACGCACAATAATGAATTACAATATCCTGCGTTCCCTGTAATAAATACAAACCTGCCACTAGCTATTCACAAGATGGCTAAATACGCCTCTAATAACTAAGTATCTTGAGGACTCATGCAATCACAAATGTACTGTAGACATGGTGAATAAATGGTTCTGTATTTCATTACTAAAATCATTACTTATTAGTTTTTAGTCAATGATGTTTTTAATGCGTTTACTTTCATAATTATGGAAAAGTATGTGCTTCTCCAGCCTGAATCCTGGTGTTATGGAGGCGGCTCCCGTACCACCTCCTCCGAACCACCACCAGAGGAAGCCCTCGCCCGAATACTGATTCTGTGTTCCAGACTACATTTCCCAGAACCCCATGCCTGAGACTGATTACTCTACACCTGTTCTTAATTCACTCATGTACAGTATATAAACCACACCCAAACCTAAGTTCATTGCGAAGTCTTGTTTTACCATGGTTGTCATTAATGAGCGGTTTCTCTGTATTTCGTTTTACTGGTTTTTGATCATTTCCTGCCTGCCCTGGCCTTTTGCTCTGTCACTGGATTGTGTATGTTTGCTGCCTGCCTCGACCTCTGCCTGTCTATTGTTTTTGCTCTGCCTAGCCCTTATTGTATCTGTTTGTACCTCGCCTGTCTGACCATTCTTAATAAAACTGCTGCACATGGATCCCAATGCCTCCAACTCTTCGTTACACCTGGGAGTATGCATATATATATACCTATATATACATACATGTATATGTGTGTATGCAGTACTTCAGCCCCAATCACTTAATGGACTCCATTAACCCACTTGTTTAGTAATTTTAGTCCCAGACTTATTTTTATTTTTTAAAACTGTAAACATAATTTAGAATGTAACCCTCAGAGATAATGTTGCATTATTTGCATGATGAATTTTGATTGTCTTCTTTGCATATATTTAACCATTTCTATCTGCCATTCCACAACACAGTGACCACCCGAGTGCTTTCCTTCCAATGGGTAGATATGCTGGAATTATCATGGAGTCAGCCACGCCTCCCAGACGAGACATCATAACTCCACCCACTCATTCCCTCTCACCAGCCTACTGATTCTCCACACCTGCACAGTTAATGAAGGACTTTCTGTATAAGCATCATTCTGCCACCTCCTCACCAAATGCCCAACTCAACCTCCTCGCCCAGCGAAGTGGTGAGTACTATTAATATAGCTCTTCTGGTTTCTGCTTTAGCCAAAACTGACGTCATAGTTCGACTCTGGTTCATCGACCTGGATTCTTCCAGGAACTTCATATTCCTAGAGTTACTCAGACAACTCCAGAAAAACCATCTCACAGACGATGAGCATCCAAATCATCCTGGGAAAACTGCTGGATTGAGGTCGGATGCAATATTACTCTCCCTCTGTCACTTTCACTGTAGGCTGACTTCATCAGGAACTCATCTTTTCTATGGTGCTGGAGGGCTCCACCATGGATATCATCCTGGGACACCCATGGTTACAATTACATCAACCCTCAATAAACTGGAATATCTTTAATCATAGTATGCAATATATTAGAGGGTACAAAACTTAAGGGATACTTCACATTTTTGTTATGGGTGTGCCCCTCCCTACATTAGGGGGTCTCTCGGGTCACTAAAGACTGCCCAACCAAACTAAACTGACAAAAAAAAATGTATGGTTCTTTGTCTTACTTGGGTATTTAAGGTAGATTGGTAAAAGGCCCAGAGAAGCATTCTGTAACCAGAAATTTCTATGAAGATGAGCATCTAGCTGAACCGAAACTGGGGCAAGTGTCTGGTCAGCTGGGTCAATCTCTCTGAGGGGTCATCCTGTCCTCCCACCACCTTTTCTCTGGATAAGGTTCAGACCCTGTTGACTACAGGACCTTGGGGAAATAAAAGACAGACAGACTTAGACTAGAACCAGTGCATCTTCTTTTAGGATGTTTCCCTGGTTCCAGTTAACCTAATTAATGCAGCCTAACAATTCCTTTGAGATTTGAGTCATAAAACCATAGGACTATACATAGGCTAGATAAAATGCATTGGTCTTTAATTTAGATTTAAAGTGATATTTTAAACTGCCTCACAGACAACACTGGAAAGACCAGAATTTAGCAGCTAAGTATGAAATGGATTTACCACCCACACCTAATTTTGAAATTCTGGATATTATTAACTGGCCGAAATTGATATTGTAGTTAACGTGTAGGACTGCAAGACAGGACCTCGCTCCAGTACTGAGGAGATAAACTATTCAGGGACTAGGTAATCAAATGTTTGAAGTTAATATGATGCTAAATAGGCAGCCAGTACAGTGTTAAGAGAACCAGGCTAATATGGTCACACATTTTCTTCTCATAAGAACTCTGGCTGCTACATGTTGCACTACACCTGCAGGGCAACCACCCAGTAAGGCATTACAATAATCTAGTCCTGATGTCATGAATGCATGAATTGTAACTTTCAGTTTTTGACTTTTCATCTTAAAAATTGTCATCTTTTTATCCTATCAGTTTAACAAATATTGGAATAGATATGCTGGTGTGACAGAGTAAATGGGGAACGTGTTGGGTGGGGCGCATGCCTTTATTTTGCTCTCTATAAATAGCCCAAACCATAGTAGGTTACGTAACTTCCTGATGTGATGATTCTCTTGCTTTTTCCGGAGTCGTGATTTTGGAGCGCTGTGGTGAGGGAGGAAATCCTTGATACGAGAGCGTGGGCGATTTATAGTTATCTTTGGAGTTACTCCGTGGCTGGCTCGAGTAATGAGCTGTTATACAGCGGTTCTTCCACGCTATTAAAATCAAGTTCCACTCGCGGATTGCATTAGAGGTTTTTCCTGGGAGTTCTATGTGTGTGGACTTCTGATGTTTGGGCCCTGCTGTTTTGTTTTGTTATGATTTGTTTTGATTAAGTCTGCTGATGTTGACTTTTTCATTGTCGTAATTTTTGTTTGGTTTTGTAATTGATTGTGTTAGTGGTGTCTGTTTGTGCCAACTGCTGGGTTTATGTGTCCTGTGATCGGAGTAGTTTTTAACCTATTTCTTTGTATTCCAGGAAAACCAGCCTGCACGGGGGTGTTTCTTTCCTAGGGTCGTCCGGGCCTTCTGCTTCCCACTACATGGTGTGTGATGTGAGTATTGATTTTAAGAATATAGAAGTATTTGCAGTATTCACTACGTACTCGTATGCTGTTGAAGTGTGCACTTGTGGCGTGTGCTTTAGGCTGGGGGTCTG
>JAZGTK010011893.1:0-15270 GCA_036877625.1 Ambastaia sidthimunki
GACATCATCATCGGGGCTTTGTTTTCTGTCCATCACCAGCCGTCAGCAGAGAAGGTGGCGGAGAGGAAGTGCGGGGAGGTCAGAGAGCAGTACGGAATCCAAAGGGTGGAAGCGATGTTCCACACGCTGGACAGAATAAACGCTGATCCCAACCTTCTACCCAACATCACGCTGGGCTGTGAAATCAGGGACTCCTGCTGGCACTCTTCTGTGGCTCTGGARCAGAGTATTGAGTTTATACGAGATTCTCTYATTTCTATCCGTGATGACAAAGATGGACCAAAGTGGTGCGTTGAAGGAAATCCTTCAGCTCAGCCACCAGCCACCAAAAAGCCCATTGCTGGTGTCATTGGACCTGGGTCCAGCTCGGTGGCCATTCAGGTCCAGAACCTGCTGCAGCTTTTCAATATCCCCCAGATTGCATACTCGGCTACAAGCATTGATCTGAGTGATAAAACCCTCTTTAAGTATTTCCTGAGAGTCGTACCATCCGACACACTTCAAGCTAGAGCTCTCTTGGACATTGTCAAACGGTACAACTGGACATATGTGTCAGCCGTTCACACTGAGGGTAAGTTAAGTGTTTACATCTGTTCTGTCTCTGATATCAGAAGAGATTTGAATGGCTCACGGAGATGTGTTCATGTTGTCTCATTTTTGCATCAACTTTGTCTCGAATGTTTCTTCTAAAATGCCTTTGAAGAAATAAAAGCCCACATAAATGAGACGACTGGTGAGATACAGTAGTGTACAGTGAAGCTCAGAAAGTTTGTTCCTGGACTGTCTTGAATTTTGAAACCACTGTCTTCAATGCAGAATTTTCTAGCGTGTCTCTCTAGAGAGAAACACGTCTGTTTACTAGGGATTATTTTCCTCTGGAGAAATGTTTGAGTTGTATTAGCACTGAGAAACAGTTGAGAAATTACATGTCTGTGGACAACTCAATTTTTGGGCTTTATTCCTGTGCTAACTCTGGTCAGAACTGGAAAAGACCCGATGGCAGTTTAAATGGCTTTATGAGGCTTTGAAAATAAGGGTTTT
The DNA here is from genome assembly GCA_036877625.1 of Ambastaia sidthimunki. Lineage (NCBI taxonomy): Eukaryota > Metazoa > Chordata > Actinopteri > Cypriniformes > Botiidae > Ambastaia > Ambastaia sidthimunki. Next base: position 1,042 of record JAZGTK010011893.1, read on the forward strand.
CAGTTCTTTATTTTAATGGAATCCTGTTCAAATATCACTGGAGAATCAAAAAGGACATGTGATCTTAAAGTAGATGACAGGTCACTATCAGGATATTGATAGTGTTCTCATTAACCACTGCACATTATTATCTTGATGTGTGATTAAAATGAAACAATTTAATCATCTTAATACCATTTGAAAGCACAATTGAGGTCACAAGCTTTGCAGATTATTTCAACAATATAAATTTCAGTATTGTATCTTTAGTCTTAATTTCATTCATTCATATACTTTGTGGGGAGGGGGACATTGTCATTCTAGAGATGTCATTGGACTAAAAGTTGAAGACCCCGTATGATAAATCATTTTTGTGTTTTCTCAGAAGAGAAAGACATTTTAAAGAGTACATTAGCTTATGGATGCGCTCATAGGAGGTAACATCACAAAACTCCAGTTTAGATCTTTTGGTATCTTTGTGGAATGCCTTCAAAAAATAATGATTGTAGTCTGACTGTGTTGAGTCAAATTGTTGTAAGGCTAAAGTAAAGGTTTGGTTAAAGTTAAATGTTAAAGTTTCCTACAGTTTTTAGATCTCGGGTCTGTTGGATTAGGATATTGAGACACGTTCACCTGCAGATGTTCTTGTGTTTGCTGATGTTCTTCAGGGAACTATGGGGAGAGTGGAATGGAGGCCTTCAAGGAACTGGCATCTCAGGAGGGTCTGTGCATCGCACACTCTGACAAGATCTACAGCAACGCTGGAGAGAAACATTTTGACCGTCTGCTGAGGAAACTCCGGGAACGTCTGCCCAAAGCTCGCGTGGTGGTCTGTTTCTGTGAGGGGATGACTGTACGCAGCCTCCTCATGGCCATGAGACGTCTTGGTGTAGCTGGAGAATTCCTCCTCATTGGCAGGTGACTATAGTTTTGTGGTTGTTGTATGCAAAGTCTACATGAAATCATGATTCAAATGTTATTTCAAATGTTTGAAAAGTGTCAGTTTAGTAATGTATTCTAATAATCCCCATTGAGAGCAAAGCCATAAATAAACAAGAATATCAAAGACTTGGACCAGTAGGCACCTAGAACGCCTTAGCAACTGCATAGAAACTTAGAAACAGGGCCAGCCCTGACATTGTGATGTCATGTTGTTCAGACACTCCTCACTTTTATCTCTATGAGATTTATGAATGCAGATTTAATTGCACACCGTATTCTGTTATCTACATCAAATACTGCAGCTGCAGGTTCTCCTACTAAAACCTTCTTGTATTAATAAAACCTGCGTCAGCGGCTGTTTTTCTGTATCACACTGAAAAGGTTTGAGGTTTGCAAAATGAGCCTCAACACACAGAAATGCGCCTGACAGAATCTGCTCTGGTTGCTGCAGAATCACACTTCAGATATATGAGGATCATTCAGAGGCACTGAAATATAATCCCTGTTAGTTTCATTAGACTCAGCACAGGAATGATTATGATGTCACTCATTCTGTGGTTTAATGACATGAAACAACAATGTGTGACTTTCACCTAGAATTGTTTTGAATTCTTGCTGGTGGGATGAAGTTGCAGCCTCTGGCCTGAAAACAAGAGCTTAAGTTGGCCAGAGCAGCTTTATTCTGGGTCAAGGAGAATTCAAAGCTGCTTTTACTTAACCATGTATTGGGGACAAATTTGTACCCAAAGGTGAGCAAAATATGACTTCCACAGTGTGATGAGGCTCCCAGGATTCCTTGTTTCTCATTAAAATCTTGATCAAATGTGCAACAAATAATCATTATTCACAGCAGATGTTTTTTGATGATGTCTTTAATTTGGGTCAATTTTAAATTTGGTAAAGACCTCAAATCTGAAAACAATGCAACTAACAAAAGATGATTGTGGATTTAAATGATTAATCCAACGTTGTAATCACATTAAAACAACAGCGTGTGTCAGGTTAATTGTGAAATATGAAGAGTTATCTAAGAATAGGTCCTTTGGCATGTTGCCGAGGAGACGCTGAGAGACAGATGGTGCTGAGAACACAGAGAGACTCCAATAAAACAAGTCAAACTGGGATGGACTGGTGCTAAAACAGCTCAATACAAACCTTTGCTGCATTACAGCAAACTACAGCAAGCAGTGTTTTTATAGAGACCAGGGTAACGTTAAACGCTGAGAAACTGCAGTAAATGTGCAATAGTGACATGACACGTAGTGCACTTGTGAGGGCTCTATGTAGAGAAGATGTCTACTGTTGACTACTGTTGCCTTTGCAAGGTGTCACCACTGTGTCTTAAATAATCCAACCTGGTGATGTCAGAACTATATCTGTTTCCTTCTCCTGTTCTTAAGCCTGTGCTGAAGTGGGTCAATGCGCTCGAGAGAGTCTGTGTTAGTTTGTTATTTAGGCTCTGCAGGTGAGAGATTGAAAAGGAGGCTGGTGGTAATTAGGTGACTAATTAGAGACTTTGTGACCTGGTTTCTCCAGTGACGGATGGGCAGACAGAGACGAGGTGGTGGAGGGTTATGAACAGGAGGCTGTGGGTGGCATCACTATGAAGCTGCAGACTGAAGAGGTCACGACCTTCGATGATTACTTCCTAAGGTTACGTCTCAACAGCAACACGAGGAACCCCTGGTTTGCAGAATTCTGGCAGTATCGCTTCCAGTGTCGACTTCCAGGACACCCTCAAGAAAATTCAAATTACAAGAAGAACTGCTCAGGTACTGGAGAGGGTACTCCCACAAAATGCCATAAAAGAACTGTATGGTTCCATAAAAAACCCTGAACATCCTTAGAACTTTTCTGTTTACAGCTTTCAGGATCTTTATAGTGGAAAAAAGTTGTTTAAAGTATAAAAAAAGAAATAAAAAAAAATAAGAAAGAAAAGGTTCTTTTAAAGAACCTTTGACTAAATCGTTCTTTTGCCATGAAGAATTTTCTGTGTCTCTTTTTTAAAAAGCAGCTGTTTATAGGTTGTTCCTGCTATGCAGTAAATCTCCTTCCACCAGCTCATCATATACTGATAATTATTCAAGCCACATTTCAAAAAAAGGATTCATATTTATTTGTTTTCACTAGTTAACATCAATATTAAAAATCTGGCAATGTATTATAACATTTTCGTTATTATATAAGTGTCGATTTCTCTGTTTGATATTTCAAACAGAATGTATTGTTTGGTAATTGGTGATGAATTCACACATTTATTCTGTGTCCTCAGTGTTACTGTTCATCACGGTTCTGCATAACAGGAAGCAGCTGTTCTGCTGTGTTCTTAATCACCAGGAGCATCAAGACATTTTCTTGGGTTTATAGTAATTCAAAGGCATCTTTCTCTTTTGCTCTCTTTGTATGTGACTGCTGTCTAAGATGATGATCTAGGTAAACTGACTCTTTTTATGGCACTTTTCTCATTGGCTGGTTTGATTCTTCACAAACATCAGCTTAGGCAGTATTTTAAACGACACACAGTAAGCATGTTTACAATGACACCTGGTTTTCTGTTCCACATCTCCAGTGCCACATGCAGTGTATTTCTTTCACTGTTAGATTTATAATAGAATGATTTTGAAGTGAAATTAGAATTGAAGCATCATCACTGTTACAGTATCTGATTTTGTGTGATTTTCATTCTACTCACATCTTGGTTGCCAATCACATTTTACAACATCGCTTTGCTGGTTTCATTATTATATTTTGTTACTGTTTGAATTTGGTATTTGTGTGCGAGAGGTGAACGCTTCATAATCTAGTATACAATTACTGATTTGTGCTGTTTCATTATAACTCTTTACAATGTAAAGGCACAGCAAAAATCTGTTGTAATTTTAGCAAAGAAATAGTTATAGTTTGCTATTCTGTTATTATTTTTTAGAACTTCGAGATGGTAAGTGATTTTCTTTCTGAAGAGTTAAATGTACTTCAGTAATATAGATAGAGGTCGACTGATATTATACAGCCGCTTGATTTGAAATCTTTCAGTCTTACAGAACTGATGTCGTTTGATTCAGTGACTGTATCATAGACTGTATGAGTTTTATCAGGTTATGTAATCCTTCACTCTGTTGCGGGTCAGTCAGAAAGCTGTTCTGTATATTGGTTGACCTCTAATATATGAAGTTATTGGGATGTTTTATGCACTAGAGGAAGTTGCTTTTGTATGGGTTCTTTGATTTAAACTGTAGATCCCAATAACATAAACAAAACCTCTCATGCTGGTTGGCTTTGCTGCATGTTCCAGTGTGGAAACTTTTTATTTGCTTTTGCTACAATGAATCAGAGTTCAAAGAGATCAAGATATTTAAAGGTCATCTGTCTCTTATTTCTATAGATTCTGCTAAACGTCATGACAGAAGTCACATGGTTGTGTTGATGTCATACTGTGACTGTCGGTTTTGAGAGTGACAGCAAATATCATATCGTGCTACTGCTGCCGGCAGTAATGACTGTATTTCTCTGTGCATTTAAACACATCTGATGAAACGTTTATCTATTCAGAATAAATGATCTAACAGAGAGCCGGACTGGTTTAGAAAGGGTTTAATAAAAGCAGATTCAGTATGTTGTTATCCACTTTGTTTTTCTCCAAAGTGTCAATTTATGCTTCCTGCCCAAGAAATTCAGGACTGAAACAAGATAGCAGCTTGGCTTGTTCAGCTTGTGCCTGTTGCTTGCTGAAATGCACGTTAACTCCACAGAGCGGATGTGTTGAAATGAATGTGGTCTTTATCTTTGAAATCATTCCATGTTTATCAGCTGGTGGCTGAAACTGCTTCTCGCTGGCCTGGTACAGATCTACAGATCCTGAGTCAGTAGGGTGTCCTCTGACTTTCCTCTGAATGTGCTGCTGTTTCTTAATAATCTTCATTTCTGACACATTTACTCTCATACACAGAAGACAAGAAAGAATGAGAACACGGATGAGTAATTAATAATAATGTCACCATCATGTCCATAACTAATTCAATGCAGAGTTGCGTTACATACCTTTTGCATTGCCATGGCAACGAGAACGCCTTTGATCTTCTGTTGTATATTGCTGCTGTTTGTGTCTTTGGACACCCTATTGCTCCCTTTCAAGTGCTTAAAAATTCTTTGAAACTGGGCCTGGAAATATTGTGGCTGGATTGTTAGTTTAACAGTGACGTTTATTTAGTAAAGCACATTTGTTTTGCAGTAAGTAATGAATTATTGTTCTGAGCGATTATTTAAATTCAACATGAAATCAAATTTCCCCGTTTGCTTTGTTAATACTCATTCTAGGTCTTATTGTGCACGATTCATTAATGCACATTATTTTAAAAGAAAACATCTTTGTAAACATTTATCAAGCTGTTCCGTCTCTCCTGAGCTGGTGTTTTGAGTGATGTCATCAGAGCCTGCACGGGAACTAATGTAGAATTCAGAATCCTTTCAGACTGCTGGGAATTAAACCTTTTCTGAAATTTTGCCAGTAACTAATGCGGTAATTTATTGCCATCATAATATAATGCCATTTAAAAAAAGGTCCAGATGCTTTTTAAGGCGAATATTCTGGTCTAGAAAGATTCATGATTATTCAGTTTCACTCAGAAATGCCTCTTTATTGAAGGTAAATGGACTACAAATGTTGTTTCATGTTGATTTTAAATATCTGTGAAGGAAGTAAATACAAATCTGTTGCAGTGGTGCTGTAATAAACGCTGTTTTTTGACTCACAGGTTATGAGAGTCTGGAGGAGAACTATGTGCAGGACAGTAAGATGGGTTTTGTCATTAATGCGATCTATGCTATGGCTCACGGCCTGCATGACATGCATCAGCGCTTGTGTCCGGGTCACGCCGGACTGTGTGATGCGATGGATCCCATCGACGGCAGCAAACTGCTGGACTTTCTCCTCAAGACCTCCTTCACTGGAGTGTCTGGAGAAGACGTGTGGTTTGATGAGAACGGAGACTCACCAGGCAGGTTAGTCAGCTGTTTACTGCCCTACATAAAACTACATCTTATACACTAAATAAAAACCACAAAAATAGCTATTAACTAATTTTTAAATGCTGTGACTTGTGTGTCCAGCGGCCAGCTTTACCAGTCCACTTACTGAAGGCAAATCAACAATGCATTAAACGTGATATTTAGCCTATGAAAGACTTCTGAAATGAAAATAATTGATGACTCTTCATAGGAGAACTGGTTTTAAACAAACATTGGAAATCATCTGTTTTATTTTAAGGGTGAAAAAGAAGGCAAAAGATTCTTACATATGTGAAACTAAACTGTGACTCTTTGTGTTGTATAAAACCTTGAGTAACATTACAAGTGGACCTCATTTATAATAATATAAATATAATAATATAAAAAGTCAAAAACAAATCAAATCAGAACTGTCTGATTTGTGAGCTCTGTGTCTGGATTACAGCTCTGCACACCGTTAAATTCTCCCAGCTAACTTCATGAGCTGCATCCTCTGATGTTTTATAATGGTTTTCCAGGCATGCATGCTGGAAAATAACATGTTTTATAAAGCAATTCATTGTGTTGTAAATTATGTGAGCACTCTTCTTCCTGCAGGTATGACATAATGAACCTGCAGTATGTGGATCCTGGAGTTTATGATTATATAAACGTGGGTTCGTGGCATGAAGGTGTTTTGAGTATTGATGATTATATGATTCAGATGAACCGCAGTGAGATGGTTCGGTCCGTCTGCAGTGAGCCCTGCTCCAGAGGAGAGATTAAAGTAAGTCTGAAGAGTTTTTCATTGTGGTTAAATGCTGAATGTTATGGGTCACGCATCTCCTGCACTGATAGTGAAGAACGCTGAGCAGATGTTTGTGAGATCTTTACTCTGTTTGTCCTTGCAGGTCATCAGGAAAGGAGAGGTGAGCTGCTGTTGGATCTGTACGGCCTGTAAGGATAATGAATATGTCCAGGATGAGTTCACCTGCAAAGCCTGTGAACTGGGATGGTGGCCAGATGAAGAACTACAAGGTACCAAAACAATCTGTTGCTCTTAACGTAAAGAACTTAACTGAGTTCTTAGTTTCATTTCAGTAAGAACTCCAGGAGTTGTGTCTCCTGTATTATTACCAGGATAAAAGCCGACATACACCAGAATCTCAAGATATCATGTTATATGATCACAAGGTCTTTACTGGACGTGTGTTATCAAATGATGTCATTAAATTTGAAAATGTCATTAGTTTGCAGTTTTCATTAATTATCAGAACATCTGTGTAAAAGGCCTTTCCCAAACATCTGGTGTTATAACTGATGTGGCTTTTAAAAAGACCTTCACTGTCCTACTTTCCAAAGGTTTCCCATGACACTTGAAGGCCATTTATCATCTGTACAGATACGTTGTCCTGTGACAGCCCTACTTCACTGCTTCCTCTCTGGCCTATTTTCACACTCAGTGATGGTCAATGTCAGCAGCTCAACACTGATACTCTATTTTACTCTATATTTCTCTATATTTCCTTATATTTCTCTATATTACTCTATATTTCTTTATATTACTCTATATTTCTCTATATTACTCTATATTTCTCTATATTTCCTTATATTTCTCTATATTACTCTGATTTACTGTACAGCACTTTCACACCTTATATTTGATCAGAATGTGAATTCCTTTGACCTGTTAGTGCTGTGCTAGTTAGACTAGTAGACTACAGGAAAGCTGAACTTACTGTAGTCAGAGATGCTGTCAAAAAGGGAGAATTGTAATATGAGAGAGCAGTTAATTGCAGTGAAATATAAAGACTGTGAGTGTGATGGATGCTGGTGCTGTGAATGAGGCAGGACTCAGATCTTCTGCTGCAGTCTCCTTTGGCTTCTGTCTAAAGCTCCCATAGTGGAGAGCCTGTTTATTTATAGTTGAGCTGGAAACCTACTTTAGCATTTGGTGCATGAGAGAACTGGTCTGATTCAGATGGACAGTCCTGCAAAGACACACTCGTACTTCTGCCATTTTCATACAGTCAGTAATCTGAACCCTTTGTTAACCTGTAAAGTGACAGAGACCTGATCAACTCACTGTGAATATAGACCCACAGAACAGGAACAACAAATGTAGCTGTTGTAATATCGCGGTTAACTCTCTTTTGGTTTCTTTTATATAACAGTTCCTGTATTATTAGTTTATTGTAGCTAGATTTTTTACACATTCTGAAGTATATGAGCAGGATCTTGTGTAAAACCTGATTTAATGATAAGTGGATATCAGGGTGTTATGCATCTAATTAGGTTTTAGTGAGTTGCTTGAGGTTGCTGATTTCTTCTGGTTGCAAGGGTGTTCTGGCTGGTTTCTAGGGTCTTCTGGCTGGTTGCTAGGGTGTTCTGGCAGGCTGCTAGAAGGTTGCTTTCTGATCCAAGTCAATTTGGCACTCAGGTTTTGTCAATAGCACAGATGACAGTGAAGTTTAATACTTGTGGTCATGACTTCATGTATTGTTTATTTTGTCTCGTTTCTACAGGCTGTGAGCCCCTTCCATTGCGTTACCTGGAGTGGGGTCATCCTGAATCCATCGTGGCCGTTGTCTTTTCCTGCATGGGCATCCTGGTGACCAGTTTTGTCACCTTCATCTTCATCCTGTATCGAGACACGCCCGTGGTCAAGTCCTCCAGCCGAGAGCTCTGCTACATCATCCTGGCTGGAATCTTTCTGGGTTACATCTGCCCCTTTACTCTCATCGCCCGCCCCTCTGTAGTTTCATGCTACCTGCAGCGTCTCCTGGTGGGACTCTCGGCCTCCATGTGCTATTCTGCCCTCGTAACTAAGACCAACCGCATCGCTCGCATTCTTGCAGGCAGCAAAAAGAAGATCTGCACGCGCAAGCCTCGATTCATGAGCGCCTGGGCGCAGGTGGTGATCGCCTTCATCCTCATCAGCGTGCAGCTCACTCTGGAGGTCACGCTGATCATCTTAGAACCCCCAGAGCCCATCAAATCCTACCCCAGCATTCGGGAGGTTTTTTTGATTTGCAATACCAGTCATTTGGGGATGGTGGCGCCGCTGGGCTACAACGGTCTCCTGATCCTCAGCTGCACCTACTACGCCTTCAAAACACGCAACGTTCCTGCCAACTTTAACGAGGCCAAATACATCGCCTTCACCATGTACACCACCTGCATCATCTGGTTAGCCTTTGTGCCAATTTACTTTGGCTCCAACTATAAGATCATCACCACCTCCTTCTCTGTGAGTCTGAGCGTGACCGTGGCTCTCGGCTGCATGTTCACGCCCAAAATGTACATCATCATCGCCAAGCCTGAGAGAAACGTACGCAGCGCGTTCACCACCTCTGACGTGGTGCGTATGCACGTGGGAGATGGAAAAATTGCTAGCAGGAGCAACAGTCTGCTAAACATGTTTAAACGCAAGAAAAACGCGTCTGGAAATGCCAAGTAAGTATGAGTAGCTTAACTGCATTAGCGCAGCCTCTCTCCACCCTGTTGCGTTAGAACCCATGAGTCCAGTCCTGTAATTCCAGCTTCTCTCCAGACCTTTGGATCCTGCCATTCTTCAATTAACACTCTCTCAGACATCTGTGATTGGCAGCTGAACTACAATTAAAAGCTACAAACCCAGGGGTGTCTAAGCAACAGGGCTGAGAAAGACTGTAGGGCTGTTAGACATTTATAATAGTGCAGTTCTGTGACGTTCTGTAAAGCTGCTTTGAGAAGGATGTGAATTATGAAAAGCTATATAGAAAACTGTAATTCTATAGCTTTAGCTAAACACTGTTGGTCAAAAGTTTGGGGTCACTTATTCATTTTTTTATTACTGATTTCCATGTTTTAGACTAGCTCAGGTTAACATTGACTCCACAAGTTTGTGCATAACCTGATGATTCATTATGTTCCAGCTAAATTTGAAAATGTTGGAAATCTGACTTCATTCAAAGCAGTAGACAGTAAATGTCACATTAGCTTTTATTTGATTAGTGACTTATTCATAATCATAAATATTTCACTTTTATTTGATGAAATAACAATCCTAACCCTTCATTTCTATAAAGGTCAAATCCAGGTTTTGAATGTGCTCTCAAGAGTTTTTGTAACGTTACTGTTTGGTTCCATTCAGTGCCATGTAGGGATCTGTAAACAAGTGATTTTAAATATCTGAATGAATTTATTCAGAATATTTTTGCTTTTTAAGGCATGTGAACAAATTTTTACATGAACCAGAAATGTTGTTCTTGTGTTGACCTTTCTCGGTTCCTGTGAAATAACAGTCATCTTTATTTTGTTCATAGTTCTAATGGCAAGTCTGTGTCATGGTCTGAACCAGGTTCAAGACACCCTCCCAAAGGCGATCACATGTGGCACAGACTGTCTGTGCATGTGAAACGTCAGGAAAGCAGCTCCAATCAGACGGCTGTCATTAAACCCCTCACGAACACCTACAATAACCCCGGCATGGAGTTTTCAGACCTGAGCACCAAAACTCTTTATAATGTCGCTGAGGAAGATGAAGGAGAGCTGATCAGGTACAACCCTTCAGGGGGTCAGTCGCCTGTAAACAAGCTGATGAAGGGGGGCACAGAACAGAAATTTTACACCCCCGAGCAACATTTGGCACAAAATAGTCTTTTACCCCAATGTGTTCTTGCAGAGCACCTACAAGAAGGAGTGGCCAAACTTAGTTCCAACATGTCAGATCTGGATGAGATTATAAGTTTGTCTGAACCGAGCGAAAGGTTTGGACAAACACACCAGCCTCATGTTGTTCATCCTCAGCCTGTTTTGCCCGTGTATTCAAGCTCTTACCCGGACGAGCCCACCTCCCCTCTGGAGGAGGTTGAAAATGAGCAGTTTGGACTCCTGCATGGCTACATGTATGACAATGCACAAATCCATGATGACGAGGAACTCATACAGATTAAAATGGCCATGGAAGACTCTCTCATGCCTCCTTCCCCTTTCAGAGATTCTCTTGGTTCAGGCAGCCCAGTTCCCACGTCCCCTGTGTCGGAGTCCATCTTATGCACACCTCCGAGCGTGACGTATGCGTCCGTCATTCTCAGAGACTTTAAACAAAGCTCTTCCACCCTCTGAAGTAGATTTATAAGAGCATCATAATAGAAGATTGTCACAAGTTTGTCTCTGCTATATAATAGCTATTAGTTTGTCCAGCAGTGTGGCCGAGACATTTTTCTGTATTTGGTTATGGGAGCGTTTAAAAGACAGTCTGAAGTTTTAACACTAAATTAACACTTGCCATGTGCCAAATGTGAATGAAACTGCATCATTATTTGGTTTAAATTGTGGGTAAATATCAACCGTTGGCTTGTACGTCAATGAACTTTTTTTTATGATATATGTAGGCTAGCCAGAGTTCTTTACCTGAACTTCTCACAACCAAACCAAACAAATCACATTGTGTCCTATTGTTTTATATTTCAAACTAAGCCCCTGCTGTCATAAGGTGAAACATATTTTTATAAATAATGGAAAATATGTTTCCTAGACAGTAGGAAAAAGCCTGTAACAGCCATTCACAGGCAATAAATCCCAGAAGGTGACAAATAAAAAACATTTTGGTCATGAAACAGAATTTGATGAGTTAAAGTGTATTAAATAAATTTATAGGGAGTTTTCAAATATACAGGTGGTTGAAAAGTAAAAGACACTCATTGTGTCACTTTGTGTCATTTGTGCTTCTGTTGAGTTTCATCAGAGATCAAATCATCTTATTTTTTAATCAATCGATAAAAACTTTAGAAGCTTCACAAATAAAACAGGGCAGTTCCATTCAAAAGCAGAAATGTTTGTATAATATGAATTTTGTAAACTAAAAGAGAACTTGCTTAAAACTAAATATTCTATATATCACGAAGAATGATAAAAATCGTTTCTTTAAGCAACATATACATAGACAACGAAAACCTTAAAATAACATGTAGCAGCAACACAGTATTTAAGTGCCAGTGTTTTTATAATGTCAGTTTCTGTGCAGTATGTGTTTTAAAATCAAACAGTAACTCTTTATATTACTTTGCATAAGTTTAATGACGAGTTTTAAATTAAGTAAATGTAAATAATAGTTTGCAATATATAATTCTAATTACATATTATCTCAAATTTAAATGGTCATACCTTAAAGTCAGAGTCAAAGACATTTTGTTGCAGGGATAGACGGTTTGTCCCCAGGCACACATGACTGTTTATGTGTTTGGTTACTGTTGGTAGCACTTATCCTCAACTGAGCCACCGACGGCAGTTTCACCAGAATGTAGCTCTAATCGTGATCAAACTGATGGTGTGTTTACAGCACAACTGTGAACTGTGACCTCCTCCTCTTGCCATGACCAGAAGTCCTGCACTTAACAAAGACTCATTCTTCTGAAGTTTTAAGTGATTATAAAACATTTTATCTGGGTAACTTTAGATCTAAATTATTATTGATGTTTAATGCCGTAAGTTTTCTTCATTCTGTTGCAGTGCAACTGTTTTGTGTGCAAGTTTTATTTGCACACAAACTATACTGTAGCTCTAAAGAGAACATGAACTGGCCTGTATTTATCATTGTTGTCCTGTTGCTTACTGTGTGTAGATGTAGGTTATTATGATAAATGACATATTTTTACAGATGAAATTTAGCTATAATATATTTGTCAGATGTTGTTTAGCTCAGCAATGTAGTGAGCATGTTTTGTTTGGTTTAAGATGCATTAAATACTGTACATTTTGTAAATAAGCTCTCAGGGTTGTTAATGTGTTTAGTTGATGGGTTCCCAAAATGTGACCTTGTTTCTGTGTGTTACCGGTTTCATGAAAATATCAAAGAACTGTGTACAACAGCAGTCTGATGTCTAACTGTGTCTCTTACTGTACATGATAAACACTCAAAAGCGATCTCATTGTTATTTAACTTAAGTCCACAGTCTATCTGACCCCCTAGCAACTGCCTCAGAACCACTTAGCAACTAGTACTTGCTCTAGTAATGCTCTAACAGGGCATTGCCTAGCAGTAACGCAAAAGGCATTAGTAACAGGAATCACAGGTATGTAAAACTGCTTTCAGTGCTTGTCACTTTTTTAAATTGTTCTAATTGTTTTAATGAGCCCTACACACTGCACCCTAAACCACATCTTCAAGTAAACCAAAACATCAAATTTATTAGTGTCTTTTCTACAGGGAACAGAAATATATGATCTATATACTGTGTCTTATACAGCATTCAAGTGTTAAAAAACCTTTGTGGAAAAAGAAGAAAAATATATGCCTTTTCTTTCAGAAAGTGTTTTACATGAAAAATACATGTAACTTTTGCCTATCAGAGTCAGTGTGAGAATTATAATAAATATTCCATCACAGCTTTGAGTTTCTCTGTTACAAAATAATTTACTGTCAAGTGCACATGCATTGCTGCCATCAGAGCGTTGCCAGATTGTGTGCTTATATACTTTCTTGACTCTCTTTAATATAAAAGCTTTTTATATTAAAGAACTTCCGACCAGTAATACACCAGAAACATGTCAGAACTGCCATTTCAGTACATCAGAATTTCAGAAGCTGCCAATTAAAATTCCAGTAATATTAAACCAGGAAGATAATAGCTTAAAGAAATGTAGGCCAATGTTCCATCCCTATAATATCTGATTTATCTACAAATAGTTTTTTTTTCAAAATAAACTTCACATACACAAAATGATTAATGACCAGCATTATCAGCAGATGCACAGTTTCCATACACAGTGAAATAAATCTTGTAGAAATGGAAAACAGTTTCCAGTTTGACCCAGTTTGGGCCTGAATTTTTGAAGGCATGTTAAAAACTCTAATATTCCCTCCAGACAACTGCAGAGAATTGAGCAAACAATACTGAAGTTTCCATAGCAGAGTAAACTGACTGTCAGATATCAAGCTTCTGTGTATTTTGAGCACATTGTCAAATGTTTATGTGCTCATACATTGAATGGTGTCATGTAGTACAGAAATGTGAAGTACAGAGTCTGTAAAATAACTCGTCTCCTCTCAACTGCACACACAGCTGCAGTGTGACAGTGTGACAGTCAGACAGGCTGTACAGATGTTTCTGGAAGTTTCCTTTTGTGTATTGTAGTCAGTGATGTCAGTGTCTGTTTTGCATGGAAACTGTTGCCTTCACAGATAAAGATGAATCATGACTCATTCTGTGACTCATGTGTAAATGTACCAGAAATAGGAACATTAATAAAACAGCTGATTAATGAGAGCAGAAAAACCATGAACAGACTGTGGAAGTTGTTCAAGAGATTTCAGTTTTTCTACTGATACTGCAATCAATT
>JAZGTK010011894.1:0-15269 GCA_036877625.1 Ambastaia sidthimunki
TTAGAATATTAGTGAAGAGAATATGAAGAGAATATCGGCGATATTGCAAATAATAGGAATAGCGCGTCCAATCAGAATTTAGATTCCCACCCTACTAGTTTTCAATGACGTGGAAAAGACTTGCGGCTTTATCACATTGTGCCTGGTTAGGTCACTTTGTAAGTCAGTCAGCTGTATGTTATACTTGAGTTTAAGTTCTCTTTAACGGTCTCTAATTAGACTGGCTGAGAAGGAGCTACAGAGAAAGAGTCTGGAAGATTCTCTAAACGCAGAGAGAAGCAGCGGTGCCAGCCGGGAGACCAACATGCAGGCGAGTGTCACCATCATCACTCCCGCTTACAGCAGTCACAGCCGAGTTCACTTCCTGTGTGTAACAGATACACGCATTTGTTTTTACAGGCCATGCACAACGAGAACATGAACCTGAAGGTGGACCTCCAGAATCTGCAGGCACAGATTTCTGAGAAGGTTGGACTCAAATTGGTCTTTTCTATTTGTTTTTTTTAATCCACTAAGCAAACACTCACTCTTGTCTTTTCTAGGCCGTGTCTATGGATCAATTTCAGCAGAGGTGAGTGCACTTAAATTAATGTAATATTATAATATATGTAATATTGTTATGTGCTGTATTACAAGGCTTATTACACTATAAGCTTTGTGTAAGGAGTCACAGACTGAACGTTATCTTATTAGAGAAGTTAGTGCCAAAGCAGGTGGGAATAAAATGTGAGCACCTCACATTATCTGTGTTTTATCACATGATTGTTGTGTGTTCTCAGCCTGCAGCAGCGTGATGAGAAAGTGAAAACAGTGGAGAATCTTCTGAAGTCCAGCCTCATTCAGGTGGCCAATAAGGAAGAAGAACTGAGGGTAAATAAAAACAAATAGATTTAAATGTTGTTTGTGAAAAGTGCTTTACATGTGTATATAAAGCCATAGAATTGATTGTTTCCCGGTCTGTTGACTTTGTCTTTTCTTGGCGGAAGCACCTTGAACAATTAATAATAAAACAATGTAAACTAAATAAAATAAATTGTGAATGGTGGTGATTTGTGTCTTTTTTTTTTAAATAGGAAATAAGAAAACAGTATGAAGATTTAAAATGGCAGATGGAGGCAGTACAGAAACAAAGCACAGAACAGGTAGAGGACAAAAAAAGTGGACAAAAAATGTTTTATTTAGGGCCCATCTAACCCATAATTTACCATTTTATTTTTCAGACGGAGTCAGGAATGGCACTAGAGGAGCTACAGCAAAAGTATGTTCCAAAAAATGGAGCCTTTCAAATTATAAATGCATCAAAACGAATGTCAACTGGCAATGTGGCTTTAGTCAAGGCTTGGTCCCAAAATATATGGGAGTACATGAATGCAAATGCTCGGAGCAACACATTATAAAGTTTGTTGCATTCTCAGCAATGCCACAAGGGGCACTATAGCATAAACTTGTAAATTCAGGTTACTTTTGCTGTCATGGTAGATTTTTTGTTTTGTATGGGCACAGACGATTAAAGGCAGTTGTATTGCCCTCTTGAATACAGTTTGTTACATCAGAAAACTATGTTAACTATGTGCAACAGGAAAGTACACGCTTGCCAAACATTCATATCTGTGTTTGTGTGCTTACATAGTTTCAGTTTGTGGTTCTGGCTTAAAATATTAAGCTATTATTAGTATCATAATTATTTTTATTATTAATGGAAGATTTATATTATAAAAAATATGTTGTTTAAGTTTTGATGAGTAGTAAAACACATGCTGTTTTTATCAGGATTCAAGAGAAGGATGAAAGAATCAGATCAGTGGAGGAGAGTTTACAGTTTGCACTGGAGAAAGAAACTGAAAGAAAGACGGTAATGAAGGCAAGTGTGTTCTGCTCATATAGAGTCTTTATTACTGCTGAACAGTCAATACTGATTCATTTGTGTGGTGTACTGCAGACTGATGTATCTGTGAGTGTAACTGTGTGTGTGTGTGTGTCCACAGGATCTAGAAGAGCAGGTAGAGGTTTTGAAAACTGAACTGGTTCAGATGAGGAGCAGAGAAAGCCAGGAGTCAAACACAGACATGAGCACTAAACTCCAGGCGTTTCAGGAGCAGTATGTAGTATTTCAATCATTCTGCATGAGTTTGTTTCTCACCATTTACGGGCTGATCAGTTCTCAATCAAAAAGTTGAAGTTTCTTTAAAAGGTTGTGAAAGCTTAAAGCAAAATATATGCGCCTATTTCTTTAAAAACCTTATTATCTTTTTTTTTTTTTAAGTTTTTTTTTTTTAAACCTTTTGTCTCCGAGTTGACACCATGCAGTTATTATACTATATATTAAAATACAGAATAATGTATATATATAATGTTAAAGTTTCCCAGTTGAAATAATACAAGCATGAATCAGTCTGTAAATGGTTTATTCTCATTTCTGTTCTTGAAATGATATGAATGCCACGGCTGTCTTGCTCAGTAGTGCACATGTATCATCATAGGTTACTGGTGAAGGACCAGGATGTTGAGAGACTGCAGAGAGATTTGGAGAAGGCAATACAACAACAACAACAGGTAGAAAAGTTCTGACATAAACATCTGACTATTATAAACCCACAACGATCAATGTAAACATGAGGTTAACAGTAGATGATCCCGCATTCACATTCAATGGTGATGAAATTGTTTGTCCCTCTTCTTCCAAAGCAAACTATTTCAGCAGCTCCCAGCCAGGAATTACTAACAACGTAAGTGTCATTCCTGCAGTTACAATTACAATCCTCCTGTCAGGGTTATTTTCTCAGACACTGATGTGACACGTCTGCTCTGTGTTCATTCTCAGGCTGGCTGAGAAAGACACACATCTGTGTGAACTTCAGGCAGAGCTGTCTGAGTTGAGGAAATCCGTGGAGCTTCATCGCAAGAAAAACAACGTAAGTTGAGTGAGGTGGAGTGTTGCTGCGGTTCTTTCCTGGCGGAGAGAGAGCACAAGCTGAGCTGTAGCTTCTCCTCATGCTAATGGGGATGTAAAGCAGCCGACTGTCATTTGAATGGCAGCTTTGGGCTGGTTTATTCTGAACCTCTGAGGTATGCGTCCTTTACAAATGCTTTAGGAAGTTTAAAGCAGTGTCACTCATAATTATACACTGTAGAGAAATCTCATGCCAAGTCCCTTAAAGGGAAGTCTACACTCTGCCGCCATATTTATCACACCTCCCGGCAGCTATTTCAGTCATGCATGACGAAGTCCTGGGGGAAGATAGATATCTCTTAAATCAATGGTAAGGTCACAATAAACCAATATATTTCTGACCAACTATTACACCTGACTTTAGCTGTACTGTAAACTCTGTTTCTTAAGCTTAGATTGTGCTAAAACACATTTTTACATTTTCACATTGTTGCATCAGCTACGGTACAACAGCTGGTAAATACCTCTGTACAGAGCCCCTCCCCCAGAGAATTGTCAATGTTTATTGATTGATGATTGGCTCTTTCAATGAGAAGGTGGGACTTATTTTGCACCTTAAGGCAGGTTAAAGTAGAATGTCTGAGAATCTGTTTCTCATATTTTTCTTTTGCAGCTTTTCAGTCAACATAAAATTTCAAACTAAAGCTGAATTTTACCAACCCATTTCTATTTGAAAGAATAACAACAGGTTGTATCACAGAAATCTAGATCATTTGAGAAGGCAATTTTAGTTTAGGAGCTTGTGTTGACCTAAAAACATTAGTGTACAAAACACAGTTGGGGTTTGTTTTGTATTGTGATTTTTACAATAAGTGATAAATGATTTAACAGTACATTTGAAAATTTTGGCTAGTTGTTCCACTGAACATTAGCTGAACATTAAACATTGTCTTCATTGTTCATTTTCCCATGTTGTCTTTAAAGTTGTGTTCTTTTTCTTTGGAGAATTTAAAGACTAAAATGATAAGGGTGTTGTAGAAATGATTCTGTGAATCCTAAGTGTAGATGTTGAAACGGTACTGTTATGGTAAAGTGTTTTGGTTTGCCCACGTGGTTTATTGCTACATGATAAAAGTCTTTATGTGAGGCACTATCATTTGTCTGGCAAGAGTGTAGGCTGAACTGAAAGTGGTGTTTCTCTGAAACTGACTAGGAGCTTCGGGAGAAAAACTGGTGCGCTATGGAGGCGCTGTCAGCCACCGAGACCATGCTTCAGGGAAAACTCACCAAGAGCGCCAAGGTTCGCACCGCAACTCCCAAAACTACTTCACACTGGAGTCAAATCAAAACCTCTGTCATTGACTGACCAGTGAAGTTCTCTGCATTCCTCATTAACTGCCTCATGTACAGCTGCATACTCATTTCACAACACTCAGCTCTTTAACTGCATGATACTAATGAGCTTTGCTGAATGCCACAAGATGCTTCACACTTACAGATGAATGGCAATTGTGTGGAAACCTTTGCTGTTAGTTTTTTAATTCTCAGTTTTTGAACAAATTTGTGTAAATCTATGAGATATGAAATGAGTGTGCAGCTATTTTTTTTTAGGCGATCATAGTGTAGGAATCATTTTTTTGCCCATCGTGTCATTTAATCATTCATTGGTTTAATCCTGTCATGTGACCTTCCCTGATTTCCTCTTTCCCAGCATGCCGATCTCCACCTGATTTCCACATTCTGCCACACATTTAAATCACAATTGTCTTTCACAAATAATTATGTATATTATTATGGAAAATCTAATTACGAAGATGATGAACAGTTATATTCACCTCAAACACCTAAAATGATTTTGTAAGTTTGTTCTGTATGTATTAAGTTGGGTTGTATCCACCTTGTCTTTGCCTTTTCCCAACACCATTGATGATCTCACCAACTTTCTCCTCCTGTCAGGTGTGAAGTTCTGTCAGTAACTATCAGAAACTCCTGCCTCAACATGTGCCCTCTCCCTTCTCAGGGTTGGCCAGCCATCTAAATGCAGCAGGTCATTGAAGTTGTAGTATAGAGTAACTGGTGGCTATAAACAGTCCTGGAGCTATATCTAACCCTGCTTGCATCATGAGTACTTATACAGAGGCTGAGTCAGGTGGACAGTCTCTCGACCGTTTCTAGCAGCTGTCATATGAAACCAGTTTTTAATAATTTAATATTCCTAATGAAAGAAATCAAGACCTCGTCTTTTTCACATTTCACGTTACAGAAGTAAAATGTGTCTGAGTAATAGATTCTAATAGTCTAATCCTCTTATTATTAGGTGCTTAAATTTAATCTTTCAGTTTTTGAATTACTAATTACCTGTTATAACCAGACCAAAAATGTGTTGTTTTATTTTATATATTTATATGTGTTTTATGTTTTGTGAGCATGTGAGCAAAATGATGATAATGATCTCTTAGTCATTACAAAAGTCAGTATGTTAAATTCTCATTACTCTGATTCAGGGCTAATATTTAGATTTTGTGTTTGTATGATTTTAAAGAATGCAGTTGTTTTAAAACAGTTCTAGTGAAACTGGAACTGTGTGGTCATGCTTACAATGATCCAGTGCTCACTGCAAAAATCATATCTGTAACCCCTCCTTCCTCAGTTTTAGGAGGATTTTTTTGTCTTGTTTTCTATTAAAATATTTGAACATCCTTTAAACAAGTTACATTAAAGGCAAATTTCTCTTAAACAAACCTTGCTTATATAAATTATATATTCTCTAAAAACAAGACTTAATCATTATAAATATTAAAAAATATTGAGACGGCAAAATAAACTGCTCTGTTGTGGAGTCAAGAAATCTATTATGATTAAAAGATGAATATGAGGCAAATGTACAGAATGTCTCATTCTGTCTCAATATTTATGAAGGGCACTATGTTATGTGTATATTATGCAATTTTGTTTCTGGTAAATGTATCTTGTTTTTAAGACGGTTTGATATTTTTAATGAAAAACAAGACAAAACACACCGATTAGGACTTTATTTAGCTTTGTGCTCATGTGGTACTTCATTTTTATCATTTATCAGGCTATAAAAAAATAAGGTTTTGTTTTTTTTGTTTTTTTCCAAGCAAGTGTCTCAATCAACCTGGAACGGGTGTACGGATGCATCTATAAATACATTGTACCTGGTGCTAATAGTTTAGATAGGCTTGAATGATACTGAAACATTTGTGAGGTGAATCTGTCACTGTTTGTGGTTGGGGAACACCACTGACTCTACACTGATTCAGACACATTGTGGTGTGGCTTATGAAGTGTAATGAGTGTGTATGATGAACAGAGAATGAATGCAGTTGATTAATGCAGTGTGTGATCTTATGTCTGTTTCCACAGGAGCATCAGGCTGTGTTGGAGTCGGCAGAGGCTGAATGCCGAGCGCTGCTGCACAGACTCCTGCCGCACGTTCCCCTGCCCACTGAACAGGTGCCAGACTCCTCTTACAGTTACAGTGAGCGTTTAGGGTGTGTTCACACTTGGCATGTGTGGTTCGATTAAAACAAACAAACACTTCCAAATGAACTCTTGTCTAGCACTGCTAAACGAACTCCTAAACGCACAAAAGCAAGAAATGTCACAAGATTTGAACCTGAAAATCACGTTAGACATTACAGGTGTCTGAACTGCCATCTCCTTGCAACAGATCTTCTTTTGAAAACTTATGAACTTTTTGTGAGTTTTTAGCTTGGAAAAAAACACCATATGGACCTGCATACAGTCAGCATCTTTAGCCCAGCACACAGCATGGATTAAATTTGGTTGAGAAATATACCTCATAAAACGAGGTTGTGACCTTGTCCTTATGCTTTAGGGGTTGGCTATCTTTAGATTCGGTGATAACCAGGATTGAATATATTTTTCTTTGTCTGGACCAAAAAACCAAGAGAGCCAAACTATAAGTGTGAACACACCCTTTTATTTAGTGCATATTCACTGCAAATAAGCAGAATTCATCAAATAAATGTGAATATTCTGGTTGCTCAGAATCACCAGAAGTGGTTGCAGAAGTTTGAGATCTCAGTGAAGGAGTGTTCAGCTGAAGAGCATGCTGTTGCCATAGAGATGACCTCTGCCCCTGCCTGTGGGGCTGCAGATGCCCAGGTATAGATACATTGTCAATCTACCAGAGAAGAAAGATTTCCATATTTTCTTTAATGAACAAATCAGCTTTTTTTTACTTTGTGGGTGTTTGGGTTCTTCCAGCTTTGGTTAAAGAATTGAGTTTGTTTTCTCAACAGGCTTTAGCAGAAAAGTTGAAGGAGTCTGAGGAGACCCAGAAAGTTCTACAGAAGGATTGTGAGACGTACAAGAAAGTGTTAGCGGAAACGGTGAGCTGCGGATATGCAAATTGTTTGTCGTTTTATTTGTGACCTAATGTTAACAGTGTAGTTTTAGAGCTCTATTTAGTCAACTCAATATGATGGTTCTCTCAAAGCGTGAGTGAGCTGAGGGTTGTATGGTGATGTTGAAAGTTTTGTCTGTGTCGTGCACACAGGAAGGGATCCTGCAGAGACTGCAGAGCAGTGTGGAGCAGGAAGAGACGCGCTGGAGAGAGAAGTTGGAGCAGTCACAGACTGATCTCAGAGAGGTTTGTAAAGCTCACTGGGTTATCCACACAATGTCCTGTGACATTTTTGTTAATATGGATTCAATCCAGATTCAATCACAAGTCGACAGCTCTGAACACTGGTGTGAATAGTGTCCAAAACGTTTAACTTATTAACGTTATTTAGGGCTCTGTTCAAATAACTAGTAAGCTGCCTATGCAGGTGGCTTTTTAGGGCACTTCAAAGCGGCTATGTACTATAATGCTGCTGTTTAAGGTATGTGTTTTGGCCTAATTCTAAATCAGCATAGCATTTATGTCACAAGAATGGCCATCCCATAATGCACAGTGATTCTTTTAATGAAAATGAACCTTGTTTGCTGGTTATGTGGTGTGTTTTAAACCATTAAGTCATTCATTTGTTTTCATTTTAGTTATGATTCTGCCTAATGTAGTAAGCCAGAAAAGCAGTTTAGGCATTTTCAGTAAATTATGTTACATAATGTAATCAGACATTTGGTCACTATTCAATATTTAATTGAATTTTCACACTCAATGCACCAGTGCATTGTTACACCTCTGTGACTAACACAGTACAGTGCAGCCTGATTATTCACACAGATCAATCAGTTAGACTGTAAGCTGCTGTTGTTTTCAGATGACTCAGAGGGTAATTGCACTGGAACAGGAAGTGGACAGATTCAGCACAGATGGAGATCTGGAGAGTGTGAGTTCATTCAGTCACTGGCTGCAGGGATCTGTGCTATATAATGTACAGCTTTTATTTAAAAACAAAGCCTTGTGAGTCAATGAGATGAGACTTTGAATACTGCTTTACTGTGTATATATCATAGTTAAGGAGAGACAAACAGCAGCTTGAGTCTGAACTGGAGAGAGCTGAGCGGGAGAGCGCCACCTACGTGTCAGAAGTCAGAGAAGTAAGTTCAAGCATCCTGATGGCAATGAAAAACCTTTTTGAATGCTTGGATTCCTGGTTTATACTCCTGTTCTTTGTTATTTCATTGGAAATGTCTAACATTGTTCGATTTTGGCAGCAAGACAACCTTTTTTTTTTAGGTGTTTACTATCTATGTTGTCTATCCTCAGTCCAAACTATTACAGCCAATGAGTTTATGTATATACTCGCCATAAACCTGAAGATCTATTGCAGAATGCTGTAATGTCTGGGCTAGGAATAGAGACGTCTTTAAAGAATGTTCCGGAATTAATACAAGTTTGTGGCATGCAGTCTGTTACCACAGTATTGCACCTGAAGCATTTTTTAACTAGCCACACTGTCTAATTCTCACTGATGCACACTAAATAATTAGTCTTACATAACACACATCTTTCAGGATAAAGTTTTCAGCTACGATTGTAAGCATACACAGCAGTTACAATTCTTCAGATACTGACAAACTGGCACCATTTTAAAATGCATAGTTTACACCAGAAGACATTGTTTGATTACAATTTTATTTCAGCAACAACGGAGGCTGTTGATCCCATTTCAAATCAAAGAAAGCCATGTGTCATACTTGTGTTCTAGAATTGTCATGCTAGTAAGCTAGTCAGACCTGTAGCGCATTCACCTAGCACAAACCCACCCATCTAGTGTAAACCATTCAGTGAAGCCCTTATGAAATCATGAAGCTACATGGCATGGGGAGGCCAAAATGTCACTTCCTGCTGAGGCTCCTCCCAGTCTCTCAGCCCTTAAACATCTCAAACTTCATTGCAGCTGAAAGATCTGTTGACTGAGTTGCAAAGCAAACTCGACGGCTCATACACAGAGGCCGTCAGGCAGAATGAGGAGCTGAATTTGGTAAGCTGTCCCGCTGGTTAAACTAAAGTAGCTGCTCCTTTCTCTGTTCTTCGACTGCTGTCACATGGTTGGGGGCTCTTGCTTCAAAAGTGGGTTGGAATTTTATGGCAAGTTGTTGCTGTATGTTATCTCATCCATTAGCATTTTTAAGCTATTTAGCTGTAAATAAGGATTTTTAAAGGTATAGTTCACTTAACAAAGTAAATGTTTCAAACTTACGATTTCTTCTGTTATATTGGTTATATAGAATCTATATGATTATACATGAATTTAAGAACCTCGTGGGAATATTAACATGTGATCATATGGCTGTAGACTTACATTGAGCCTTATGAGCTACTTTTATGACAGCTGTTCCCATTTATGATGTTTTGATGAACTATGCCTTTATTTCGGATTATTTTATGATGGTGAGATGACAGATACACCTTGCTGAGATTGTTTTAATATCATATCTAATACCTCACTCTCCATTTACTGTGGTCACAGTTCCTATCACGTTTGACTTAACTGCCACCTTTGCTTAAGAGTTTGGAACTGCAGTCTCTTGTACACAAAACACTAACTGCTTAGCTGCTGTCTGTTACTTGCATAGCTAAATTTTTTTGTCTGTTATTTAACCTTCTGTTCTCTAAATGTCAGTTGCTGAGCATTTCAAAGTTTGAAGTTGAAATTTGAAAATCAGCACCACGCTGGGGTAACTTTGATTGAATCACTTATGTTAAAAACAAAGCTAGGCAGAGCACAGTGGAATGAAACAAAAATCCAGGGTTCTAGAGAAGTAAACTATTTTTATTTAGTTTTTATTTATAATGAAAATGTTTTCTAAAAAGGTTTTCGTCATTACTTTGTTGGGTCCTTATCCAAGTTGAAACTCCATCATTGGCTGTAGTCATTTTACCTCCCAGTAACATATCATTTGATTGGCTGTTGTGTTTCAGCTTAAGACTCAGCTGACCGAGACGTTGTGTAAGCTCGAGACGGAGGAGCGCGAGAGACAGAAAGTGGCTGGAGATCTCTACAAGGTAACGCATGTGATACCAGAGAATCTATAAAAGATTTTAAAATAGTTGTTCTGTGGCCACATGAACTGCCATAAATCTTTGATATGTTTTTGGTTCTCTGTACTTACCCCATCAATGAATGTCTGTGTCAGGCCCAGCAGTCTCTGGAGTTGATTCAGGCAGAGATCATTAAAGCAGGCCAGGCTGACCTGATAGAGACCAGCAGCTTCACTCAGTCGGTAAGAACTTTGTAGTTCTTGTAAAGCACAATTTGATGATATTTAGTTTACCTAAAGGTGAAAAAGGGCCTTCAGCATACGATAATTTAACTAGTGAAAAAAGTGACGACTAACACATTATAAATAGAATTCATTCAACCAAAAGTAACAACCAATAAATGTCTGATCTGTCATCATGTTAATCTCAGTCTTTGTCACAACCAGCAAAAGGAAATTTTGTTGCGTCAGAATAGGAAGCCTCACCTTTTCTTTGGGTCAGTTTAAAAAAAATAAAAAATGATGCCCCTAATAAAGGCAGTGATTGGCTCTTTAACTGAAAGGCGGGACTTCCTGTAGCTACCATATAAAGAATCACAAATTCTCTCATTTAGTTCTGCGAGTGTACCATCACCTCCTAATATTGTCTATGATTGCATTCAGATTAAGATTTTTTTTTTTAATTGTAGTAACTCACTTTGATTTCAGCTTGTTTGTTGATGTGGAATTCTTAAACTTTAAGTGTTCTGGAATGTTCTTAGGAGGAGATTGATCGTAAGAAGATGACTGCAGGGTTGAATCAGACTGTGCAGGAACTGCAGGAACTACTTCAGTCTGTCAAGCGACAGCTTACCAAGGGACATGCAAGGGTACGAGCGCTGTCATATTATCAGACTGGCTTTCCCTCAGCAAATGCTCCGTACAAAAACCACAGACAGCTTGATTTCTGATCCGATTACAGTAAATTCCTGAATGTTTCGCGGAATGACGATAATCAAGTCTTGTGTTATTTTTCTGTTTCAGGATGGTGGGGATAAATTATACTCTAATTATAAACTTTAATTAAGCAAAGGAAGGCTTTGCTGTGCTCGTTTAAAGCCAACGAATCAACATACCACCCTGACTCCAGCCCTGTTTACTACACCTGGTTTAACATGAACTCCAGTTAACCAAACCCTGACGAACACTCCAACCTGCTGTCCAGTTCTCTCAGAGGGGCACTGACCGGGCTAACACTCGATGAACCAGATCCGTGTCGACTCCTCTACCCTGGCATTCCTCATATTCCGTAGACTTGCAGGAACACAGGCATCCGACACTCGTTGAGGTTTTATTCACCTGACCCTTTTTTCAGTCAGAATACTTTTGTTAGCTCTCTTTGACCAGAGAGATTTTTATCCTTTCGTATAAAGAACATTGAGGATATTTGTGTTGTTTTAATGATAAAATAACTGTTAGGTTCTACTGACGCTCGCTGTGTTTTTGGCTCATGTCTTACCCTAAACTCAGAGGCACAAGAGACCCATTTTAAGCAAATAAATGTTTTTTTCTCACATGCACAATTGCTAATCATGCTGAATTTAGTTTCCCAGCAGGCTTATTTTGGAGTGGGTTATGTTATAGCATCAGTGGTGAATTATGGGTATCTGTGCTGAACCCTAAAATAAACACCATCATGTTATCATTTCAAGTGTGATGACTTGAGTTGTGGTCACCTGAACCGCTCCTCAGAAACAGGCGGTTTCTGTCAACACGCACTGTACTGTTGCTAATTTCATTAACACTAAATATTTCGTTTTTTGTAAAACAGGTGACTGGTATTAAAAGGGATGCTTGATTAAAAATGTGTGGACTCCATTTTCTATAACGGTTTATTTTATAATATTGTTTACTAACTTGGATTTGTAAAGATCTTGTTGAGAGGAAAGCATTTTTGATTGCTCTGTATCTATTCTTTAAGATTTAATTATTCACTTGTTTTTAACAGAATTCTCAAGCTGTAAAATATGAATCTGTAGTTTTGTATGAAGTGTTGTGATTTGCCAAAAAAAAAAATCACATTTGTCCTAAAAAAGTTTCTTATTGTACAGTTGCTGTACATTCAAAGAAAATTGCTATCAACTTGTTTAATTGTAGGGATGCCAGAAATTACTGTACTTTATTATCTTGGGAAAGGCATTTGTTTTAAAACACCATTTTAGGATTTATGATCATCAGAGTCAAACCACTATGGAAAAAAATTCCATGCAAAAATTTTTTACACAAAACGATTCCATTGAATAAGATGCCATTACAACATTTAAAATGGTAAATATAGTCGAACTACACAATTTTTAGTAAACTACATTTACAGTCAAAATGGAAACTGCACCAAATAAACAGCAGGTGAGGAAAGTTAAAATTTTCATTTAAGGAATTTACCTCTCTCTTCTAGACTGTATTATGTTGACCGTGCATATATGCTGCTCATGATAAATATATTTGTCATGAGTATATTTATTATATTAATTTGTTGTATTAGGTTAACGTTGAAATGAAAAATGTGCATGTGCTGGTGCAAAATCGCCACAAGGGGCCGTTAAACGCCGTATTACAGTTATGCTGCGCAAACGTAAATAGATCTTAAAGCAGTAAGGGGCTCTTCTGTCACTCCCTAATAACCCTTCTGAAGAGATGCAAATTACCTTTATTACTGTGTATTTTCTTACTCTGTTTAACATACACAAACAAAATCACCTACTAAAAACACAGGGACTTCGTTTTCTATTGATAAACAATTTATTGAAGATTACAAATGCAAGTCAGGTTTCTCCGTAATGTTTTTTTAAAGAGTGCAAATGAGACTCCTGACAGATTAATTTCA
This sequence comes from Ambastaia sidthimunki, assembly GCA_036877625.1. NCBI lineage: Eukaryota > Metazoa > Chordata > Actinopteri > Cypriniformes > Botiidae > Ambastaia > Ambastaia sidthimunki. The sequence continues at coordinate 13,176 of JAZGTK010011894.1, forward strand.
AAGTCAATTTGATTCGTTTTCACATTTCAAGACATTTAGTGCTGTAGAATCAATTGTAATTTTCTGTGTAAGGCACAACAGAAACTCAGTTTTTCCTTCAAGTATGTAGTTAAATTGTGGAAGAACACCATTAAACTAGTGTTTTAAAGTGATATTATTCTCATGTTACTCAAACCATTTATGATTTTCTGCCTGCCTAATAAAACAGACGTATCTCTGAGACTGTCCGGGGTGGTTTTTCCTATAGTGAAACAGAAGGGTCACCAGTAGCTGCATGAGGGGAGATGCATGTTAATTTTGGGGAGAACTGTTCCTTTAGATGGTTCACATTTCTGTGATTTTTTGTGACATGTTAAGAAATGCTATAAATTCAGGGGCCATCACACACTTTCACTTTTGTTTCTAAACACAACTCCAAAGGGCTTCATTTAAACCACAATGAAGAGTGAAGAACAAGTCAAAGTGAAACAAGAAGACTTCTGTGTGACTTAGATCAGCAGACTGCTATCATAGTCTCAGCACATTCCAGCCATTCTGTCTTAAATCATCTATTTTGTTATTGGTGTAAAGTATATGAATGCAGAGTGTGGCCTAAAGTCCTGTGTTCTGAAGCCATACTTACAGGCCAACACCTTTAAATAAATTTTTGAAGCTATCATTATCATATCTCATATGCTCATTATGCACCTTGTGGATTAACTTCCTATTTTGAAACGTCTGATTTTGAGCTCTGACAATGTTGATATACAGAACTGTTATACAATACATGTTTTTCATTTGTGAAAAATAATAAAAGTTTAAAAAATTACATCTGAAACAAATTAATGCTTGAAAGGAATCAAAAATAAAAACTTCTTTAAATCTACAAAGTCATAAAAGAGCAAACTTTAGAGCAATACAAATTTTTCCAAGGGTTTTATTAGTGGTACTTTCTAAAGCAAGAGTCATTATTATTATCCCTTATAGGGTTAGCGAATTGAACACAATTCTAAATGTAGTTTGTCTTTTACTGTATATCTCCTTCAGACATGAATAACAACTTATTAGCTTCTTGAAAATAAGTGATCAGACTTATACATTCTATAAATGCCTCGAGCTATATCAAAAGACTAGAATAACAAAGTGTAATAACAGTCATAAATTAGCATCAAGCATTGCATAGGCAAAACCAGTCACTTAAAAAAAAGTAAAATCTAGTTTTATAGGAATCATCTGAATTGATGTTTAAACAGAAATACAATTGCTGATTGGGTCCAGATCTCGCTGCAATTCTATCTGCACACTGAGGTCATGTGTCATGCTCATTAATTTCTCCTTTCTCCATACAGTAATATTCTCATATTTAATTTAAAATTGATTTAAACCAGACACATAGCTTTCAGGAACAGCAGCTCTTTGCTTCTGCTATCCATCATGGTATGAGCAACCCAGCCTTTGATCCTTCATCCAAACGTGTGTATGAGGTGTTTTGTGGAGTGAACTTTCAACAATTCATAAATAATCTGTACACGCTACTGTACACATATACACACCAGGATGCATGAGCTTCTGAAGTGAGCAATGTTTTATTTACACCCCAAGTTGATTAATGACATTAATGTAATAACAGAACTAAAGCACATTTTCATGCACACAATTTATTTTAAAAAATGCTGATTTTGTATTTAATTGAAGTTCTCTCAAAATGAATCTAATTTTGCTTTTAAAATAGCCTTTGTAGAAAGTGTTAATATTTTATTTGTTTGTTTATTAGTGGGAGGTAAGATATGTGCTTAATTTTTCAGGAGATGTTAATAGAACAAAGGACAAGGAAGTACGTTTTAAATAAAGTTTTTTATTATAAGGTGAGATTTACAGGTGTAACGGTTCCTGTACCGATACAGGACTGGTTTACAATTGCGGCAGTAACAAAGCACAATGAGTTGAACTGTGAACAAAATCATTTGGAGTCCACGAGGGAGGATAGAAACAACCTCAATGAGGCAGAATGTGTCTATGGGTTAATTATGAGGACTGAGGTGTGGAGGTAACACATTTAACAGGAACATGTGAATGACTTAACAGCCGTGAAAGAACATGCAGGAGTATAAGAGT
>JAZGTK010011895.1:0-15269 GCA_036877625.1 Ambastaia sidthimunki
AATCAAACTACCTAAAAATCAACATTGCACACGATGGCTGCATCAAAAAGACAGTTTTGTTGCAATGAATAGCATAAGAAGTGGAATTAAAATAGGCCTATTTAGATCTGCATTTAAACTCAATCTGCATTTAGATCTAAATTTAAAACTGAATTATGTCTAGAAACTGGTTAAGGGGCAGTTGAGGGTGTTCTTTCCTGAGTTGGGCTAAAAGGCAACCACCCAGAACACCCCAGCAATCACAAAGCAACTTGCTAAAGGTTTCTCAGAATACCCTAGCAGACACATAGCAGCGACCACTTAAAACAGACTTTGCTTGAGTTGTGCATGTGTAACCACTTTTTTCTAATCTTACTGTTCATTGGCTGAAACTCAAGCATAGCAAATAATTGACAGAAAAAATAATCACAAAATGAGAGCTCTGTGAGAATAAATGGAAAGCGAATTGAAACTTCAGCCTTCTTCTAAGCCAAAGATTCTATTGCTCTGATATGTATCTCCTCTAGAATTTAAGAAAAGATCTAAAAAATCTCACAAACTGTGCTCAAATTTGCCAAGACACTGCAATCAAACATCCCAGATTTCAAATTAAACTCAAACTTATGCTAGCTGTTTGACAGGTCACTAGGAGGCATTTTATGCTAAAACCATCCACAGAATGTTCTCAACATGTGTCAACAGTTCTCAGTGGTTTGGTATCACTGTTACTTATTAGCGTGTTCATGAAAGCTAATTTTCATGTGGTTTTTTTGTTGTAGAATCTCTCTGGGGAGTCTCAGACACTGCTTTGAACAAAGAAAAACAAATTTGTGCAATACGATATCAAGTGTTGATAATGAGTGTTGAGTTAACATGAGATTACAGAAACCATTGTTTTCTTGAGGCCGTCTTCAGAAAGTGTGTGGTTTTGACAGGACAAAAACTACCAAGATAAGAAGACAAATAATGGCTCGCTGACATTTGTTATAAATGTTAAAAGATTTCCGCAGCCATAACTAGATTTTTATCATCGTATCTGGGTGTTACAAGAACTGTAACACCACAAAATGTCACTACTGAATCTACTGCAGTGCAGAAATGTATTAATGGACTTGTTTTAATTGTGTTGTCTTTGCTGGCTGCTTGCCAATACAAAAACAGCATGACCAGTCTGATTTTATTCGTACTTTATGAGTTGTAGCTTTTAACAAATTTGTAAATCTGTTATGTTTTAATCAATCTAGATTACTCACTGAATCCATCAGAGTATTTACTCAAATTTCATGCGACTCCCTGACTAGTAATTTATGACAATGTTTAATTAAAACGACACTCATTATGTTCACAAAAGAATAGTTTATTATGACTATTAACATTTAAAATATTACCAATTTGTTATACATTATTGTCCTTCATCATATTGTTTTTGCCACTGTTTTTAAAAAGAAATAATAAAAAGATAGAAAGTCTTATAAGTTGCATGGCAAAGAATTTCACTTGTGGCTTATTGCTTTAATCTTTGGGATACTGGTATGATATATGACTGTGACTGCAACATCACTGATATGTGGCAAAATCAGAGCAGAAGCTAAACTTCTGATATATTAGAAATGAATTTAAGACAGGAAATGACTCAGTAATCAATGGCAGGTTCATCCACTTATTTCCACTTATCCATTTATTTGTCAATAAATACAAAACCGCATCAACATCTCAAGAGTCATCACTGTAATTAAACCCTTTAGACTTCAGTGGTTCTCAGCTCCGATCCTGGGGATCCACAGCACTCCACGTTTTGTATGTCTTCCTTATCTGACACATTCACTTCAGTTCATGCTAACGTGCTGATGATTTGAATCAGGTGTGTTAAATAAGGGTGACCTACAAAACATGCAGTGCAGTGGTGCTGCAGGTCTGGAGTTGACTTTTTGTTCCAAAAAGAGCAACTTTATAAACTGTAAATGCTCATGTGGGTAGAGAAACAGAGCATGGAGGTTTTGAAGAGCTGACCTGAATTCGACTCAATATTCCAGCCACAAAGTGTAGCAGATAAACAATTTTAGTCAGCACTCGTGTGAGAGAACCGTCCGTGTTTCTTACCACACAGGCAGGACATTTGCAAGAGAAACTTGACTCTGTGTGATAATATCAGACAAAACAGCTCGTATCAAGCCAAGACAACTGCAAAATGTAACAAACAAAGATAAACAATAGGGTCATTATATATGAGACAGCAGAGACGCTAGAAGATGCTAATGCTGTCTTTGGGACTATTAAGTCTGATTGCTTAATGGAATCAAGCAATGATGCTACTGTATCAGTAAATCCAGAAAATTATCATATCATGTGTATACAGCCCAACAATGTAAGAAAACCATTACTGGCACTGATAAAAACTGAACAGTGTTCTGGGCAGAAGCTTTAACAGAACGTGCTGGAACAGTTTGTATTTTGTATTTGGTAAATAAGAATTTGTTAATATCTGTTGTTTCTCGTACACAGGAGAAAACATGGGTGCTGTATATATTGTTCTATTTCCAGGTTTCCCCTCTCATTAAAATCATAATCTTAGCCAAATCAACTGTTTGTACAGTTAATAGCATCCATAATTTTATGGATTATTTTATTAAAGGCAAGCCATGAATTCCATTGCTCTTAAATCGTGCTGTTGTAACCAAGGTACATTTGTTTAACACATTTGGCTACAACATAAGGTATGACATGCTGTACAAAACATACAGACTTATTTTCCAACTGTTTCGAAACGATCTCTATGGTATTCTGCTTTTTACAATTAAAAACACATTTCGACAACAATTGAATCAACAATAATTCCCAACAATTGAATAAAGTCTTTAGGTTTTAGGGGAAATATTGTATTTTGGAATATTATGAATTCACAGGAATGTTTCATCACTCCAAAAAACAAAGGCAGGTCTATCTCACAGCATGCTTTTAGAATTAACTTTTCCCCGCTTTGACGTAAATGAGATACTCACAAAGTTCCACAGAATCAAAATCTTGAGAAACACACTGGATAGGTCATGAACGAACATAAACCACAGACCCAAATGTCTAGAGATTCTATTCGCTGTTGTGCTGAAGTGTTGAGTTTACCGCATCTTTTTCCATCAACCGAAACAGCATTTCACATGCTACCCACACACCAAACGACATTACAAACCGTTACCTACAGTATGTGTTTGATTTGACCCTGAACACCTAAAACGAACCAGAACAGAACAATAAAATCAAGTGTTAAGCCAGTTACGTGATAAAATGAAATAAACGGGAAATAAATGAGAAATAAAATGCAAAACAGATTTTTATGTCTGGTAAAGAATATTTATGGTTACTTTTGAAAAGTGATTACCCTCACTTGTGTATGAGGTGTTGCCGACTGCCTCTGTTAAACAAAAGTGACTTTTTTATATTTGCATTATCTTTTATATTTTTGGATAGTTTAACAGTAATTATATTAAAAGGTGATTGGGGCTGATTTGTATGTGTGTTTGTGTGTTCATTCTACTGGCATCATTGAACAGCATGTTTTGGAACATGTTACTGAAAGGGTTTTGTTTGCAAAGAGAAAAAAAGGCAGGTTAGTCTCAGTGAAATGCTATTGTTTTAAATTGACTAGCATAGACACCCACCTCTTGGTTGGGATTTATATGCCGGTTGACTGTGAGGTGTGGAAAAGTGTTATTTGAACAGTGTGATACTCTTTTCCTGTTGTCTAACACTGATGAAGTGTTAACCCAAAAGCCTCAGATGATCCAAAAAGATTTTTCATCAATCAATCAATCAGTCAATCAAAAACACACACAAATCCAGATCTTCAATCTTTTGGCTTTAGGCAAAGTTTTGTCAAGCTAACATTCAAAGTCTGTTTCTAGTTTTTCTTACCATACTACTGACAAAAGTAAAACACAGTGTTCTGGGACTACAGTGCCAAAAATGTCTTGGGACAGCAGTCTCAGGATTTGTCTGTGTGAATGCTGAACAGGTTGAAGTTAGTTAAACTGTTTATAGCTAGATATCTGAATAATAACACAGAGATATGAAAGAAACTTAATCACAGTAAGAGGATTAAAAACAGGCCAAACATTTACATCTGCATTTGCATACCTAACAGTTTAACATCCTAGTCTTGTATAACTCTATACTCTATTACACTTTCTCTCTCCAGGCATTTTAACAGCAGTAGCTGAAACACAGGTGAACGCAAACAGTGTTTGTTGGTGTGACATGCCATCAACTCAATCTCTGCCAACACGTTCTTGGAAAGAATTGTATGTGTAGGAGTTTAAACGTTAATAATGCATTGAAAACTTATTTAAATTAGTCGATGTAATTACACACACATAAAAAATTTAAGTTTTTTTTTTATAAAAACAATAAACCTTTTAAAAACTTGGAAAGTTTTTATATAGAAAACCAGGACGTAGCTTTAACAACAAAGGGAAGTCCCCATTTTTTTTTGATCACATTATTAAGATTTGAAATAAAGATAAGGACAGATTTAGATGTTTAGAAAGACTGTCTCAACATGACTAATGACTCATTTTGCTACTAAAATAGAGATTGTTTACCTGTCCTTTTAAGACCAAAAGGAAAAACTAAATTTTCCTGATTAGGAACAAGGAACATTGTGAGATGTGGGCACTATTTCAGTCAGAAATATGAAACAGGGTTTATCAACATGGCACCGGACAACAAAAATCTTTAAAATATATAACATTTAGAACTAGGTCATCATTGTTTATATTTAGATCATAGATGCTTGGTCATTTTATATGGATAATTGGGAAGTTTTTTATCCCCAAGAGGCAAAAACAATCTGTAAACAGTATAAATACAAAGCTCTCATAGCTTTTCATGAAGATATGTTTTCATAATCTTACAAGCTATGACACAAGGTCAGGCATACCACACAAAAATACTCAACAAAACCAAAATATTCATGTTCATTCTATAAAAAAACAATAAATTAATGCTATCTACAGAAACCAAATATCTAACATTTGTGATAAAATAGTTTCCAAATCAAGAAATACATGAAATGTCTTTAAATAACAATAAGCAAATATAATTTATTATTTTTGATTGCTGTTTATAATTACAGCTAGACTATAAGAGACTATTAATTTGAAGGGTCTGTTGCAGGCATAGACTGTAGGCTAGAGACTATGACTTTTAACTGATAAATTGTTTAAAATGCAATAATAGCCTGTTAGTGATTTTTGTCCAAGTGTAAACTGCTTGTCCTGCAGACTGTGACACTTGCACACAGAAATGCACTTTGGTTTGCAAAACAATATTTTGCTATCGGAATGAACCACTTATCTTGTATTTTACCACCTAAAATCTGTTTTATAGCCGAGCTACTTTATTCTAAATGTCTTTAAATATCTAGATAATCATTACATAAAGCTGTGTTAAACTCTTAAATTAGTCATTCACTGATTCCAAGATACCTTTATGAAAATTTTCTTTACCCAGGTGACCCAGAGTTGGTCCTATTTTTGGTTTTGATTTTAGAACCTGGAAGCCTCATACTTAAAAACTTTTAAGCATTTAGTCAGCCAACAGCCACAATACCACAAGCCACAACTACAATAATATTCACTTTGTGATTCTTTCAGTTGGGTAGGGCAGGAAACACATCTATTGACAAAGAGGCTTTCAAACAATGTGCAACAATTTCAGTCATATTTAAAATAATAGAATAATATGCCAACATGCAGGCCAAACACTGATACACGTCATTTTGTTGTCTGTTCTCAGCGGCCATTAAAAGTATTTAGGCTCCTCTGGATGGTTAAAGCGCAATGAAATTATGATGACGCTGGGGTTAGTTGTCACATTTTACTCCTGTGAATATTTCTCAGGGTACCTTTTTAAAGTTCATCAAAATCGCTGACATGTTCCACTAACGCTTCACAACCAGGAAAGTGTCCAAATACTATGCTTAAAAATACCTAAAATGTCATTATATGTATATATATATATATATATATATATTTTATACACTATATAATTTGTTTTGTTGTGTTTATGCTTATCTTTATTCAAAATAATGCCATTGAACCTATTTATATAATGTAAACACATACATTTTAAGTGTCTTATGTTTCTACTTTAAAAGATTGCAATTTTAATTTAGTTTGAATGACCAACTTTGAGCCTGTTGATCTTATGGTAACTAAAACCAAAAGCATTAAAAAATTAATTAAAAAATGTCTGGTCTTTATTCAAAGCCCTGAGGAGACAAACAGGAAACTCAAACCAATTCAGCCATGCAGCCACTAATTCCACATCGGCTGTAAGCAGAATTATGAGGTTTTTTGGTAAAATAAGCCATTGATGAATACTACAGCCAACTACATATTCATTTCTGACCGGGAGGCAACCCAGCGTCTATTAAACTCTCCCAAAACATAACCAAAACTTACACAACACGATATGTCAGAATTATCTTTTTTCACCAAACACTGTCCTAGCAATAACGTTAATAAAGCACTTTCTAAAAGAAAGGAACAAATGGAGAATAAAAAGTAGTAATAAAAATAATCGTATCACATTACATTATGAAGTAAATTTCCAAAAGTCGGTTTGGTCTTGAAATCCAGGCGTTTTCCCAGTGGAGGTTTGCATATTTTTTTGGGTCACTGATCCTACGAAGAGTTCTATAGTGTGTTAATAGTCTTAACACACGCGTGTGTAATACATCACTCGGCCTGTGGTCAATGGTTCCATCTCAAGCCTGGTAAAATATACCCAAATATCAACAATAACCAGGGTTTCATATGACCTTATACAGTATGCATGGGTAAGATGACATTATTAGATTTTTCTGCAGAGACTGCAGAGAGTTTCAGATAACATTGTGTTCCTCACTGTCTCCAGGTCAGGGGTCTTTCAGTAATATACAGTAATGTACAAACTTACCGCATTATTGATCTCGGTATTGATCGAGGCCTTAATGCTGGCCATTACTTCCTTTCAGATAATTACAGCGGTGAGACTTCAAATATGGTAATTAGCAAAGTGCGCACTTACGTCAATGGAGCATTAAGAGATATATGTTCAATAAAGGTCTTCTATTTTATTATGTAGGAGATATAAGAAGGGAATGTCTTCTATGTGATCAAGCAATCTATAAAATGCTCTATGGGAACATCTATTGACTGTATATACTTATACAGTATATTCCTGTAAATGATTCAACAGTAGAAGTCAAGCACTAGTACAGTATATAGTACTAGCTTAAGCACGCAAACCAAAGCAGATATATGGTAATTTTAACAAAACTGTATTTTAAAACAAAAAGTGTCAATTCTAAATGAATAAGTTGCTTTTCAATATGCAGACAAACATTCTATAGTAAGTGTATTTTATTATACTGATATTGCAGTTATTTTAATAAAGCAATCAGCCATTCAGAGAACATCTCTTAACCGTAGTAAGACCAATGCACAAAGCATTCTATCTATTATTGCATTATTGAATCTTTAATTGACTGTAATGCTACTGAAAGACATTATGGTTCATAATTAATAAAGTCAATTCTCAAATGTTATTAGCCAGACATTTCTTTTAAAGACTAGCTAGACATTCAACGTTTAAAACTAATTATGTTTATTGACCCGCCCTCAAATGCTTAAAACTGTCCTAAACATTGTGAGTAGATACATCTGTAAAGAACATTTCATTCTGTTCTTATTAATGGAAAGGAAATGAAAACAATTCTGTAAATGCACAATTATTTTAGTCAGAACTAAAGTTTCAGGCACTTGTCAGAACTTCAAGAGCTCCTTATTGATGAAGTTCACAAGACTCAAGCAAATACTGCTGTTTAACATTGTGACATTTCGACATGCAGTAAGACTGATGGCTGCAATAAACGGCAAACAATAAAAGGGAAAGTAAATGATATATGAGCCTATTAGCTCATAAACAGGTTGCACATTACATCTCTTATAGCGGTTGAAGACCGTTGAATTAACAGTGCTGAAATACACCTGGCAAACTGGATTCAAGGTTAACGCCTGTATCTTTATTGAGCAAACAGTTATGTCTAACAGCAGCCTTACAATAAATTAAATTTAGATGACAGAGTGTTTAAGGGTTTCCTGCCATTTCCTGGTACATGTTATACAGCAGACATCCGGGTCATCTTGTCCACCAACAAGACTACTACTGACAAAAAAATACTTATCCACCCATTAATAAATGAATTCAACTTACAGTCTGAAATTAGACTGGTAAAACAGCTAGTGCACTGTGTGTGTGTGTGTGTGTGTATACTGTGTATATATACTATATATTACTACTAATAACTACTAAGTACTAAAACTACTGGATTAATAATACAATACCAACCAGGCATTGTGACCTAGTTTCTTCTATCACATTGATCATATTTCTGGCTGGTTTTATACAGCCTCTACAACATAAAAGACCCAAGACCCTGTATTTTATGTGCTGGATAAAATGAATGGAGCCTTATGGTTTATTGTTACACAGGTTATATATGACATTTGGTGTATATGCATGTGAATGGCTGCTCGTGTGAGTCTGTGTGTATGGAAAGAAAAGCACAATGGTTTGGTTATGTAAACTATTTGCTTTGGATAAAGTATCTTGTGTTTATTTCCAGGCGGCCAACAGAACATCTCGTGAGACTACTAATGTCACTTTTTTAAACTGCCCAGTGTATTCTCTGCTATAAAGAAAAACTGTGTCTCTGGGGTGTTTTAACAGATATAAAACATTGCTGAATGTTTGTTCCCACTTACAATCCGTCATCCTTTCCCACTGTTTTTAATCAAGATGATCTGATATTACATATGGATCTGTCTATTACAGTAAACACAATGCATTACAAGATTAATATCTTACCTCACTGCAAAATATTGTATTGCAACCACTGATCTACACTGAAGAACTGGATTGCTCATGGTGTCATACCATTAAAGCCATTGTGCCTCTATATTGATATGCCCACATATCGTCTTAATATCAATAGGAAATTATAGGAAATAAATACTAAGAAATCTAAGATCAACATCGTCATCCCATTTACCATTTTTAATATTACAGTCTTAGAATGCAAACTTGCTACACATGCTATTTGTGTGTGTGTGTGTGTGTGTGTGTGTGTGTTGATATGCAGTTCTGAGCGGTTGCTAGCAATTGTCTAGGTAGTTGCAAGTCCTGTATGCTCTGGGTGGTTGCTAGGGTGTTGCTAGGTGTTTGCTAGAACAGTACATTATGTTCTGCGCGGTTGCTGGCATAAGTCAACGATATGTGTATACATCGTGATATTCTGGTCCACCTTTTCCACATTCTAAAACACAGATGACAACTGATCCTAGCTCAGAACTCTTACTAAGAAAAAGCACGACCAATCTGTTTTTGATTTTAAAGTGTTATATTTAAAGCAGGACTGGTCTAATCCAGTTATCCAGGGTTGTCAGGTTTGTAGCATGCTTCTATGTTAAAAGCTAATACTGACAGTGTGCTGAAATAACACATCAACTGGCATTTAGGGTTATAATTCAAAAATAATAGCCTTTGTTATGCAATTCACAACTGAAAAGCTGTGCTGATCCTACATCCCCCTGCGGGCACATACACGCCCAATGATCAGAACATGCAACTAAGAAACTACAACAAAAACTTTTGACCTAGAGCTCACTGAGTAGGCAGTAGGTAAGTATATGCTACAAATATTTCTGTCCACAGCTGACTAATTTGTAAAAAGCAGACATACAAGCAGACATATATCTGATATTTCGTGAATCATAACCAAAATATCTATAAAATGACTTGTGTTAGTGGGATGCAATTAAATAGGCAACAGATTAAAATTTTTAATAGTGTGAAAATCTTTAAATAAAGATAACTTATAATGGAAACTAAACAATCCAAATGCAAATAATTTACCACCAAATTACAAAGAAATCTTATATCACCTTTTGAAGAGGAATTACTTCTTTTAAGAGCCATTATTTTTCAAAGAGTGCAACTGATGATGTGAAAGGCTTGGAAAGTTTTTGACAGTGGGCTAAACTATAAAATACTGAGTCAGTCTAAAAATGATTAATTACATTAAAAGTGATGCAATAAAAAACACCTTTAGTCATGCCCTGTGAGCCACTAAAGAACACCTACAGAGAACCGACAGCTCGTATTGAAGAAGAGCCTGCTCACGCAAAATGTGTTCTGGACTGAGGACGGTGGGATGGAACGGGACACAGGGGTCACAAAATGTGCTTTTTAAAGATGAACTTTTGACTTGGTAGAGAATGCTAAAAAATGGTGACGCAATGACTAAGGACAGCAGTTTAAAAATAGTCTTAAAATGACAGTATAGGCCTTTATTAGGCTTACTGTATGTTTAATGTTACTGCAATAAACAACAAACAAAACATATTGACTTTTTAAGCCACTTTTTGTCTAATATTGTCTATTCAGATTGAACTGCCATTGCTTTAATCATCTGCCACAATATTGTAATTCATTAAATTCTCTTTATTGCTAGATAAATACATAATGTTACTTCCACAAACACTGTCTCTGTCTCAACCTAAGTAAAGTACCTGGCAAATTAAAAATTTTAAGTTTGGTCAAGGATTTACTTTAAACTCAATGGATGGAACCGGATTTACTTTAAACTCAATGGGTGAAAACGTTTCAGAGTGATGTAAAACCACCGACTACATCCCATACTCACAGTCAGAGGCAGGGAGCATACAACGAAGATCAAGGTCATGGAAGCAAGCAGCAGCAGATGGTCCATCTCTTCTTCTCCCTGTCCAAACCAGGTGCTCAGCCTCCTCTTGCGTCCTGCGGACAGCACTGATCCCCGGCGAGTCAGCTGACTCCGGTGCATGCGGCACAGGCTAACAATGACTGAACCGTTACACAGGAAAACTATAGTGATCAGGAGCGCCATCACCATGGCGTAGGACAGTGAGAAGGCCAGAGTTCTCCTCTCCTCATCCTCTCCTTCACCCTCTGCCTCCATCTTAATAAAACACCACGTGCCAGGACAGTACTGCTTGTGTCGCCCATATCCAAAGAAGGGCAGCAAGCAGAAAGCGAATGTGAAGAGATATATGAGGAACAGGCCGATCTTTGCAAAGCTTCGCCGTACGTGCTTGGAGTAAAAGTACGGGTGACTTATAGCGAGGCATCGCTCCACTGCCATCGCGCACAGTATGAGCATAGAAGCGAGACCGAAGAAGGTCATAGCAAAGGCGAAGAGTCCACACAGCCAACGGTTTCCCGTAAGACCCACCAGGGACATGCTATGAGCGTAGCAAACGAAAACAGGTGGGCTGAGCAAACACGTTCCCAACAGGTCTGTCAGAGCGAGGCCCGTCACGAGAATGCAGAAGACAGAGGACTTTGTACGGCGCTCTTTTTGGTGGATACCCAGGATAGCCAGGGCCACCAGGTTGCCAACGACCCCTGCTATGAACATGACGGTGCTCATCACCGGGTTCCCATTCAGGTCGATTCGGGTGATGTTCTCACACGACTTGTTTGAAAGCATTTTTAAACTGCTTAGCCTTTGAACCTGACCCCAGAGACTGGGATCTGGCAAAGGCAGTTTTGTCTATTGTGCAAGACTTGTCGTTTTTCTTCTGTGAGAATGCAAAAAATCTGTAAAAAAGTGTACAGAAATGTTTACAGTATTTTTAGAATCTGCCTCTGTTGTTAATATGGAGCACATATTTGACTACTTTGGACTACAGAAATTGCACATAGTTAATGTACCTTTGTCAGGGTTGACAGAGAATGTAAATTAACTGGTTTTCTTAAGTCAAGTAGCTTTTTACAGTAACAGCTGTACCATAATAATATGTTCTTGTAGTATGTCTAGTGATTATTTGTTATTGTTACTGTACTGTTCAGTGGACTTTCTGGGAAGAATCTATTTTGTTTAAGTCTGAAAATAAACTAAAACTTTCAGAATGTGATAATGTGGCACATTGATCACGTTAATAATTCTTTGCTTCCACTAAAGTACACAAGATGCTCTTTGAAACATTCTGGTCTCAAGGTTTTGCATTAACTTGTAGAGTTCATGCCAGGCCAAGTGCATGTCACTGTTAAAACATCACATAGGAACGTTTTCTAGTAGTCTCAGACTACTGAATCCCACATGTATAGCCAAATGTTCTCAATTGAAATTAGTTCTTCACTACTAGTCCTGAGTTTGTACAGTGTAAAGCACGCTAACGTTTATGATTACAAATAAATAAAGATAAACTAAGTTGTCAATAACTCATTGACTCTTGAATGGTCATAACGCACCTGTCAGCGGAATATCCATGTCAGTGATGCGCTGCGTTTAATCTCGACCGTCCATTCCTTACAACCAGACAACGTGTTAAAACAAACACATCTGTCAGGTCCGTCACTCCAAACACTGTATTAAAACTCTGTATCTTTCGTCTTCTGTAGCTTCCCCTCTTTAAATTCAAAGACAGTTGTTAGTTGGGTTACTTGCCTGTCTAGTTTTCGCCGCCCACTGGTTTCACAGGTTTCAGATACAAAACAACTTCAAACTACAGTTGAATACAAACAGAGACAGAGTCAGATTAACCAAATCAGACGTTAATTATAAAACTGCTTCTAACTTTCGTATGGCAGATGCGTTAAATCGGTTCTCTGACGTTGAGGACTGGACTGGTACTGTATGACTACCCTCCTGTGGCTGATAAATAAACCACGAGGAAGAGGAGGAGGAGCGCGTATCTGACAGCTACAGTTCTGTTATTCAACGTTTTGATCATTTGCATAAAAATGTGATGCGGTTTCCACGGTGCATACAAACACACTGAATGGATGAATCTGCTTGGGACAAGAAGATGCCTGGAGTATGTTTATCCCAGCTGTCATCTGATATTTATATAACCTACAACACTGTAGATCTGATATCATTCCCAAATGGGTTTTGGAAAACAAATGAGCAATTATATATAAACTGCTAAATTACAAGTTATTAAATAAGTTAAAATCTACATATTGAAATGTTATTTACTGAGATTAAAAATTAACTGATAAAACATAACCTAAATAACAGCCAAGATATATATATATATATGAAAGGTAACCAATTAAAAAAAATGTTTGGAATGCTAATCTGTTTTAATTGATAATATTCGTTACAATGAATTACAATACTTGTAACTGAATAATTAAAACACAGTAGAAATGGCATAATACTGTGGATATAGCACCAACAACAAAGAGGTTAGTGAATCCAAACAAACGTTTATTGATGTTGACAGTAAAACAGCTGAGCAGGTAAGTAGATGATTTCATGAGAAGGTTTAGATAGATGGATTACAAAGGTTAATGAAAATCTTTGCCTTACAAATCCATCAAGCAGAACTTAGAGCACACACCTCAGTAACATTAATGCTGGAGCAGGTCAAAAGTGTGTACTGAATAACTCACTTCAGAGAAAGTTCTTTGGTGTTCTTTGGAACATCACTTGAAAATATCACAAGGAGATCACTGAAGAGTCCTCACAGTATCACCAAGCAAAACCCAGGAAACTTACTCACTGTATTAGTCTAAACTGAAGTTTTGAGGATTGTATGCAGATACAGTCAGACAATAAATACTGGTGTCTGTCTTTGTCAACCTAAAACATTCTGCCTTTATTTTGCAATTGGCCGATGTGGAAAAAAAATACCAGGCACAGCAGGTTAACTTTTAAAAAAAAGGTCCAGTAAAGAAATGTGTTTAGAAATAGTTTTTTGGAGAGCTTACATCTCCTGCACTTCCAACAGGTGAATGGCTTAATTGACTTTTTCAACAGCAATTTTAATAAACTTAGATTTATTGAAGATTATATATTAATCTCTAGTTCATTCATTATTTGTATTTTAAGAATGTAAAGTGTAAATAAATCAAAGTGTTTCTTTCAGCCTTACGCATCTGAAGTAAACAGACATTTTTCAGTGGACCTGTCCAGCTTTGTCAGACATCCAGAAAGCAGATAAATCTGTGTTTATTGTCTGAGAGGAGGAGAAGGGAGACATGGTTGTGGTCTGAAATTAAATTAACTTGCATGCTTTCCATAGCTGTTCTGCTTGTTGCTTGTTTTAAAGCCACAGACAGCAAGAATCAACACACTGACTGTGTTATCCACCCATATGTTATCCACACACATAACATACACAAACACATAACATGTGTTTGTGTGTGTGTGTGTGTGTGTTAATTTAAGTTCCCAGGGACATTGATTGTTGTTGTCCATGCAGCATGCATTATGAATCTTAGAGAAGTACCCTGGAGCCATGGGAAATAACTATACAGCACTTTTCTTCAGGAAACAGACACAATTCTTTGCTTTTAGAGTTAATGGCCTGTCTTATCAAGCCATCTCAAACACTTACATGTGGTTCTGTTTACAGTTGTCCTCAAAATATTGGTATCATATTCTCTTGTTCTGGAGATGAACCATGCTGATGTCATTTTCAAACGCAAAGTAGGAAATGATCACTAAAATAAATCACAGAAAGAAAAGACAAATTGGAGCTCCTTATTATGTGTGTTTGTACTAGACAGCTATAAAATTAGATAAAGTAAATGGAGTTTTCTGCTTCTCAGTGCTTTTTTTATCATGAGATGCAAACCAGAGTAATCTCACGTGTCCCATATAGAGTTTCAGGCGAGATCTCACCAGTGTCTGAAACTCATCTCAGATTTGCTCAGACATCAAAAGTCTGTCATCAAAATTTCAATAGGAAATAATGTTTTATCAACTTAAGATCAAATTATCTGAGCTATGCTTTCCACATTCTTTTAATATCTCTTTACTCTTACTCTAACAGCTGTCTCAATTTGGGTCTATTTCTTGTAAGAAATGTTAGCAGAAACATTTAAGACAAAGTCAATACTTCAATGAAACATAACTGACTCAACTTCTGAACAATAACAATTAAAAAAGACTATAAAAACAATTTAAAAAGACAGATTAAAGTGTATTTAATGTAAACCTCCAACAGCATATACACTAATCTGATAGATAAATGATTATATGTACAGTATGATATATTAGTCTTTTTGGTGCAGACTTTGAATGAACTGATTTGCTGCAGGGCTGTTTAAACCCATCAGACAATTAGCATGAATTTTGCCTTGTCATATTTCTTCACTGCAGTTCTGATGACTGTTGACTCCAGACTGCTCTTAGCAAAAATCACATACGTTCTAAATGCTTCTGTGTTCTAACTGATCTGAGAGGCACAATATTTGCA
>JAZGTK010011896.1:0-15268 GCA_036877625.1 Ambastaia sidthimunki
TTTTTTTTTTATATTATATTAATAAAAAAATTAAAACTGCATCTAAAAGAGAATTGTGACCATATGTACAACCTGTATGTATGCACGTATGTACTAGAACAAGAACAGTTTTTTTGTTTGTTTCTTTTTACTTTTTATGTGAAACTGTATTCCTATAACCAGGCCCACACAGAATCTGTGCACACAAACTTCCACAAAAAGCTTCTCAAATTTCTGCAGAATTGAAACATTCATCACAAAGTTCTACACATCCCGCGCCTTGTGTTTTGTTTGTTGAGTATTTTGGGTAATTAGATAATGCATTAATCTACCCACAAGCGTGCAGTACACTGCAAAAAAAAATTCTTGAACAGTATTTCTGTGTTGCTTCCAGTAAAAATATCTAAACATCCATAAAAAAGTTTACATAAATAAAATTGTGTTTGATAATAGGACTTTTTCAGGTAACACATCAATTAGGTGCATTTTTCCTATTCCAATGACAGATAGTTTTTTCTTGTTTAGATTTATGCTTGAAACAAGAAAACAATTTGCCAATAGATAAGACAAATAAAAAATATTTTCTGAAAGTCTTATTATCTAACACAATATTGCCTTTTAAGTTGTTGTTTACTGGAAAACAAGACAAAATACTAATTAAGAAGTTACCTTTACTATGTTTAATACATTTCAGAGAATTCCACAGATTGTCCCACCAACTGACCCCCCCAAAAACAAAATGAGCACATAAAATGGAAAACAAAAAAGGATAGAAAAGATTCCATCTGGGCCTGCCATAACTCATTTGACAGCAGCAGTTTGTCTCCAGCATATGTGCAGTTATGTGGAAGGCTAAAAACAGGAAGACTGCTTTGCCGTCAGTGGGTGTGCAGGGCTGTGTACATGATGGGCGGTGCTTACAGTCAGTTTTAGAACAAAAACAGCTTTAAAGGCTTGTGACCAGCTGCATTTGTCCCTCCCGTACGTCCCCCTCGGGGACAGAGGTGTCTTTTGAAACGGGGATGATGAGGCCCTCGCTACAGTCTCTGCTCATCTGATAATACGCGTGCAGCTGCTGACTGGACCCCAAGTTAGGCATGCTTTTATAGAAAACGTCTTCGTTTGGACTGTGTTTGGAGGGAGAGAGGTCCTGGCCAGCGTCCGGGCTGCTCTCCGAGAACGGCGAGTCTCTGAGGTTTGGCATGCTGGTATACACCGAGTCTTCGTTGGGGGAGGGCAGAGCGGTCTCAGCTGGAGATGGGAGTCGGCTGATAAAGCCGTGGGGTTGCGAAGCGTCCGTGTCAGTCCTTGGTCTCTCCTGTGTATGGTACAGGAGTGAGTGAGTTCGCTGGGGAATGAGGGGGGCTTCCAGTGTGCGAGGATGCGTGTGGTGCAACCCCAGACCCCGTATTTCGTTGTCTCCGCCCACCTGCACCAGGGATGATGACTCTGCGACAACAGGCTCCTCCCCCCTGCTGATCCCACCCCCCCTTTTGGTGCTAATACGGGACTCGGCGGCCCTGAGATTGTTGTGCACGAGCTCAGAGATGATCATCTTTTCGAAGGCTGTGTCGTTGAGACTGAGCCCGCAATCCACCACCTGCACACCGTCAATGTAGTTATGAAGTGAGTAGCTGTTATTAAAGTTACCATTGAGTGGAAGAGTACCGAACGTGTTTGTGTCTCTGCCGCTGGTCACAGAGTGTCCTGCAAAAACACAAGAAGAAGAACAGCATTAATCATTTTGCTCTTGTGAATACAAAAACTACAAATGTTTAATGCTGTTTAGGACACACACTTACATTATATTGATCAATGTAAAACAATGGAATCATTTGTAAATTATAATTGTTTTAACTCCGTTTGTGCAAATTTCAATGGGGTGAATTCACAACAGCTGTGCCACTTCATCACACAAAACTTTATGAATGGCCAGCAATCGTTTAACCTGATGCTTAATGAAAGTGCTTCTGTTCTGAGGCATTGCGCAATTAAAAAGTAAACTGTTAACGACTGTAAATAGTTGTACTATTAACAAACAAAAACTGTATTTGTGATCACTTTCAAATAATCATGGCAGGAAAATTTAAGAGAACAGTGTTATAACATATCCAGTTCATATCCAGTTCAAGTATCTGGCTTGCAATGATTGCGGTATACAGTACAGTCTCAGTAAGGTATGCCAGATCTGTATTCGGCTTCATTTTCTACTCTACTGTAGAGAACTGGACGGAACAAATCGTGTTCAGCACTGATTCTGTTTGTTTGTATCGTTTGCTGATTCAATGATTGATGATCTCAGCTGCTAAAACAACGTAGACAGCACATGCAAATAAATGAAGCTACCAACAGGTGCAACTGATTCGTAGCTGATTCTGAATTTGTGGTTCCAAATTATTCTCAATCAAACAATTCGGAACAATTGACAGTGACCAATTTCGAAGTGCTGATTTCATCTGCATCCCAAACAACATTAAAAATTACTCAGCAACTCACACACACAAATGATACAGCAACACAGATGTGTATTCACAGATGGGAGAGTGTCGACGCTCACAGAATTCATCATGATAAGCTTTTATTTGAGGCGGTTAAGAAGGTGGGGGAGGGGAGAAAGAAAACGTAAAAAATAGCCAAATTAGTAAGAACACAAACAGCCATTTCTCACACTACAGGGAGCCAACAAAAGCGAGAGCATCAAACAGACAGGAGAGAGAAAACTCACTCTGTACAACTCACATCAAGTCTGTCTGTTCAGGCCAGCAGACCTAAGCGCTGCTGATAAACAAAAAGAACACAAAACAAAAAAAATGATTTATTGTACAACATGATGAGTTGTCGCTCACAGGAAAAAAACAGAAAAGCAAAATTACATTAGCGCAAGCAAAAGGTTCAGCAAATTAAATTAAGGCCTTTTCCCTCCGTTAAATGTCACAGTTGTGGGTTTCTTTGCCGGGCGGGAGTTCACGTGGTAATGTGAGCTCGTTTGCTTGGCGGAGGACGGGTGGCGGTCTGCGTGATATACAATAATCTTTAACTGTGTCTGAAGAGAGTCCAAGACAGTCATTCTCAGAAGCTCTCCAAAGAAATGACAAGAGAAAGAAAGCAGGCGGCAGATGGAAACAGAAGAGGGACGGTAATTGGAGGAATGGGAGCCGGAGAGCGATTTCTGCTGGATATTGAGACAGCAGGGCTAAGGGAACAGGAGGGCTTTCTGTGACAGAACTCCTTACCAAAGACAACTCATAAAGACATAGACAGATGTGTTAAACAGGAAATGTTGTAGGAGGTTTTAATAAAAAAACAATAACGAGCTGCTACTGTAAAACAGTTTTTTACTGCAGTCACATGAATATTCATCATTACACAATGTCTACATTGGTCTTTGACACATCATGTGACAGCTTCAGTGTAGACTATATGAACTACACTACTATGGAATTAAAGAATTGTTGAAAAATGTAAATGTAAAAAAAATTAATTTTATGGCTGTTGCCATTGTTTTTTAAATGCAATAAGCCACAAATGTATGACATAACCGTTTAGCATGGTTAAAAAGAAAAAAATGACAACAAAACTACGGGTGTACTCACACCCGGAAACCCTTTTGACCCCCAAAGCCTGGTTCGTTTGACCAGTGTAAACACTCCAAACTGTGCCCAGGTGGTTTAACTGATTAGTTTGATTTGTCAGTTGCCCTCGGGCACAGTACAAAGCAACAGTGCCTAATGTGAGTACACCTTAAGCCTTGTGCCTAAGGACAGCACGATGGTAAAAATCACTGTAACACATGGCCTCTTTGGCTTATTGCTTTAATCTTGAGTACCAAGAATAGGACCTTAACAAGCAATTTTTTCATATTGAAGACATTGGTCTGAACATCTGCAGCCATTCAACACAGCAGAAACTATTTGGATAAATTCAACTCAATGTCCAATTTTCTGTTTTGAATGTTAATTGACTGAGACGTTATTTAACAAAGAGGAAAGGCACTCCACGACTGCTTTCAGTAAATCTTCATTCAAAATGATGCGTGTACATTTAAACTCTAGGAAAATCTCAATCGTGTGTGCAACGCGCATGCATCGTGCCAACATCTCGGAGTAATGCAGAGACGATGAGAGTATCGGCACATGGCCACTAACATTTGATCATTCTAATGATCTTTGAATCATGTGCTAACAGTATGTGGATGATCTGTTGATGATCACTGAGTGTGCGAGACCGGAGTGTTGGTTAAGTCATGGTCAAACAATTACTGCTTATAGGTCGATTTAAAACGAATGGCATACTTGTCTCTCTGTAGGTCACTGAGTGAGTGCAGGAGAAGAAAAAAAGAGAAAAAGGAGAACAGTTAATAGTGACATGCAACAATGAAAACCCACATCACATTACATATGCTAATTACATCGAATTAATTACACTGAATTACAGACCTTTAACTGAAAGTACATACAAATATATTATAAAAATAAATAAAGCAAATCTATTTATGAAGAAATGCTTTGGGCTCTTTGTCTTGACAAAATGTAGAAGGCAAAATGTCTCAATTTCACTGCACCAGATAACAGTCAAATGTGGACTGTAAACAAATAATGCTGGAGTTTTTCTGAGTCACTTACTCTTCTTCAAGTGTAGTTCATCACGTTAACTATGGACATCGTCCACTACTGTTTGACAACCACAAATTGTCAACACTTGGTTTTTTTTTACGTATCTATACATATCTATTACATATCTTTTTTACAATTTAAAACCAAGCACAAGTCTTTTTGTTTTTCTTTAAAAGTATGCTTGTGCTTTCTTTGTTCAAAGATATATCAATTGACTTGATATTGTATTATATATGCAATGACTTCCCCCCCTTAAGCGCTGAGCAACCAATCACATTTCTTAAAAAATAAGCCACTTTCAAACAGGAAGTGTAATATCTTTGACTCATTTGAGTGATTTCTCAGGACAGAATGGCTGATATTACACAGTGTTTGTAATACTACACAGTAGCACATGCTCCACATAGACAGTGTAGTGGATTAGTAGTCACACCTGGTGAGTGAAAGACTGGTACCGTCGGCGTGTTACATACGATAGTTTCAGCCAGTAATGTGTTGTAGGGGTTATTAGTGCCCTGCGGCCTCAGAAGAGGGTTAGTAAGAAGATAATTGCCCGTCATACCTGAAGTGACAAAATACAAGACAACAAACAATCACGACCTCTGATATATTCAGTTTAAAATGACCTAAACAAACAAACTAGTGATAAATGTTTTTATATTTTAATAACAAAATTGAACAAACACTTTAGCTGCATGTTTGTATCATTACTATAATACTCAATTACATTTTTTTCTATTAGCTATGATTATTCATTTACCAAAAAAAGCACATCACCTATATTAAAGTGGAAATAGTGAAAGTGATATTATTCTAAACTGTTAGTACTGTTACTTCTGTACTAGATGGAGCTGATATATTCAGGTCTTTTGGTAAAATAATTACAACAAAAATTCCTCTACTGTAGTTTTGAAAATTGAATGTATACTTGTATGTAAAATGTATACTTTTTTTGATTTCTTTGTCTGTATGAGGACACTGAATAACAGAAATAAAAACAGCAACATGGTTTTGTTTGTTTGGCTTTTTATTTGGCGATTAAATGCATGCATGAAAGCAGTCTGAGTGTTTTAGAGCAAGCCAAAGCAAACAGCTCTGAAAATACAACCTTACCGCAGGTCATCAAGAGTTGAACATCATCTTCTCATCACATGCATTTCGGCCCTGGCTAAATAATAAATGAAAGATTTTTCCTAAATCCTTGAAATAGCTGCACCAGGGTGTGTTTTCTTCTGACTTATTACTGTGAGTGTGTAAAACAGACCCAAAACGGGCTTGTCTGTCTTCCTGTCACTGAAATTTCAGGGGCGAATTCACTAAACAGTTGTGGCAATTGTGCAAGGAAACCAGCATCTTATTCAATAACCACCCCCAGTCCAGTTTAACCAGTGGTAAATAAACTCAAATAGGGTTGTGCCAACTGCTTTATATATAAATATGGCTTTTTACAAACTGTGCATTTTAATAAAAGTTACGAGCCATCAACATTGTGATATTACAGCCTAATATAATACAGAATAATACAAAAATTTTTTTTTTTTTTTTTTATCAGATTTATGGAAGTGTTTATAAACATTTTTTTACAGTAATTCATTTTTATCGTATTCTCCCCTCACTGTAAGGCGTTAAATATTCTAACGTTATATTAACATAAGGTATTCCCTATTTAAGACAAACTGGAAAATCTTCAATAGTCTTCAATAAGTACACTAAAATTCCACTTTCTCTTGTCACAATGACTATTAATGAGTGCAAAGATTCCAATTTTGTTGGCTGTACAGGGATTTGATTAAATATGGTCTAAATTACATACTCAAACATTATTATGGCCAAAGTGATTTAATTAAACATGCTTGATTGATTGTGCAGCGTTTTGTCTTATACTGTCACTTATACAAGTTTCCATGACAATCACTTTGAGTGTTACAGTGAAGGACTGACCTTGGTTGAGGGTGGATGTGCTGTTGATATCTCCTGAGATGAAGGAAGATTCAGACTGTTTTCTGACTGTATCGTTCCACATTCTTCTGATTCGACTCTGTTAAATGAACAAACAGCCATGAAACACAATTATTCAGAATTAATTACTATGGTTTGTTTGGGGCCATAGTTTTGTTGTTTTGATTTGAATATTCTGACATTCACATTAAATTGTAACTATTGGTGTTCATGGATGCTCATTACTATTGGATGCTCATTAATTAATTCAGCATTCCAGTCATGCTAAAATACAGTTTTAAGCTTTTTTTTTTGTTGCCACTTTTAAATTTAAGGTCATTTTGACCCATAAAATAAGTGATTAAACTTTTTTTTTAGCATAACTGGTAGTTAATTAATTAATTAAACTAAATTAACTTACTCAACAAAACAACACTTACAATTTTTAGTGACCTAATGTACAATACAGGCCTCATCTTATTGCTCAGTAGGTACCCCACCAAACTACATTATTATGCAACTTTGTATTATAGGGTACCTGAATCCTCAATAAACATGGCATCTTTTACTGCTGTAACTCGTTACGATTCACTGCAACGCACTGCAGCGACTTACAAAGGTTATGCTCAAATCAAATCTGAAATTTAAAACCGATCTGAGTAAACCATGAAGGTCTGTCTTGCAGCTGAGAGAAACATGCGCAAACACACATTAAAGACGCGCACGCGAGCAGATGGAAGCACTCACGGTTTCATTTTATTTTGATATGAAACGTCCCTTATAGCTGAAAGCCACATTAAAACTGTTGAAATGAAAACAGTGGAAATTGGGTCAGCAATGTTTGTACCTGAGTACCAGAGGAATAGCGAGCGCTCGTCCGTGTTGTCGAGGTCTTTGTGGAGCTGTGAGAGCTCTCTGTTGGGATCCCGCTGCAGCAGTACGTGTGACGGAGGCATTTGCTGTACTCTCTCCGAACCTGTGGTTCAAAGTAATGTTTTTTCACATAAGCTTTATAATGCACGCCACTTGTTAAAAACAACTGCTGCCGCAGCGAAATGCATTATTTTGGGAAGGACTCACTTTCTTCTGAAGGAGACAGTGGAAAGTAAAGATAAACATGCCCTGGAAGGTGTTGAAGATGGTGAAGAGGTAAGCTAACACCACAGACGACTCGCTGATGAAGAAGAGTCCAAACGACCAGGTCAGGCCCAAAAGACAGAGCAGAGCAAAGCCACCCATGACCCATGACCTTTGGGAGCAAACGAGAGACAAACAAAAGGCGTCAGAAAGGGACATTTTCCTGAGCAATGAGCAAAATGCATTACGACCACATTGTTAGTGAAACGATACAGATCAAATGCAGGTCCTGAAAATAATCTGGACTGACATGTTAGGCACAAGTAGATGGAAAATGCAGTGGAACACGCTGAAAATTTAATCAATCCCGTATGAATAGAGGATTATCATAAAGAAGGTTTAATCAGCATTGAGGCAGTGAAGTGTGGAGAGGTTTTTTTGCATGCCGCGCTACTGGGTAAAGATGCATGGTACCGGGCTGCATTCAGACAGAAGGGGGAAAGAAACAGTAATCATCTCTGATTGGTCCGTTTTAGTGGAGGTGTTGACAACAGGTCTCTGCTGGCTAAGGAACCAAAGAGATAGAGCTTGCTTTTATCAGAAAAGAAATGAGAGATTAAATGAGAAATTATGATATGAAGGCATGAGGAATGTAAACATATGAAAGGTCTAAGGGTATGAAATGATATGAGGGCATTAGGGTGTGAGTAGTTTGGGGTATGACACTTTGAGGGTTAAAGAGCATTAGGGTATGAGAAGTTTGGGGGATGATGGGATGTTAGTGTGTATGAGAGTATAGGACATTGGTCAATGAAGGGTATTGGAGTATAATATATAGGACATAGGGTATAGAGGTTTTAGGGTAAGAAGGTATTAGTCTGTTAGGGTGTGAGGGGTTTTGGGTATGACAGCATTAGAGTGCGTGGGGTATAAATAGGATGAAGGGTATGAAAAATAGAAGACTAGGGGCATGAAGCAAAGATGACAATGTATGATGGTCCAGGCGGCACAAAAATGAAGAACACAAATTTAAGCTACGCGGTCAGACAGACAGACAGGGCGCATGAGTAGCACAAAGAGACTTCTGGAAGAGCCCAACAAACAAACAATACAATGATGGGGAGAAACCATGAGGCTGTCACAGACGTCTAGTCAACGCTCTTACTTGATAAATGGTTTATTATCTTCATAGCTAGAGAATGCGGCCAGCAGAGGAGAGAGACAACATTAGATCAGGCAAATCAGTTGGGTTAGCATAAAAGTCAAGAACTCTGCAAGAATTCTGAAGTTGAAAAGAAGTAAATAGAGCTGGGCAAGGCAAAAACCAGTTTGATTTGGAGTTAGAGTTCTGTGTAAAAGACAAAATGTCCTGAATGAATGTATTTATTCTTAAAGACAACATGACATTTGCAAGGCATTTCACAATTTGATGGATTTATGAAACCCAATAATCAAGGGAAAATAATTAATTATTTACATTTATTCATTTGGCTATTCATTTTATTCATTCATTGACGCTTTTATCCAAAGCGACTTACAGTGAATTCAAGGTACACATTTTTTTAGTACTTGTGTTCCCTGGGATGGAACCCACAACCTTTGCACTGCTAACGCAATGCTCTACCAGTTGAGCTCTACCAACTATTGTTTTAAAAATAAGTAATTGGACATGAATTATTGTTGGGATTTGATTGTACAGGAATTATTGTTGGGATTTGATTAGATAGTGAATATAACATTAATTCCTAACCAGATGCAAAGTGATAATAACCTTTTGTGCAAATCTAGTGCTCATCTAGAAACTTTTTTATTTCTATAGTTCTTTAGTTCTGACCACAGAAACCTCACTGGTCCAAAATCCTGTATATTTAACATAAACTATGCTCACGTTGGCTGTGATTTTTTTTGTTGTTGCACAGAACAGAACACATGTTAAAATTGGTTCTACTTTAGCTGGAAATGTACAGTTTTGAATCTGGCTAGGGCAGAGTAACGTCAGAGACAGGTAAGTGTACATTACATTTTTTTTAAATGACCAGGAACACCCAAAGAAAAAAGGTTCGTTTTTGATTTCATGTTGTCTTTTAGACATTTGATAAATGCATGGCAAGATCCTTCATAAAACTTTACAGCCACATTTTTCTTTTTCTACACTAACAACCGTATAAAACTTTTATTTATTCATGCTGTTGTGTGCTATCAGAGCCTGCAAGACTAAAGAGGTTTTCTCAGGTCAAATGTGCCAGTACTTTGTCTCTTTACAATATTTAAGGTGGCAGTAATGTTTTATGAGCAGCCATAAGTTGTGATGTACAGTGAATCTTACCCAGGCAAATCAGAATTATAATAGCCATCACAGACGCGATAATTACTGGTTTGGGTAAGAGAACAGACAGAGGACAGAGAAAGAGAGAAAAGGACAGAGAAATAACAAGGAGAAATGGGAAACAGAGAAACATGAATGCTGCAGATTAGCACGCATGCAACATGCTGTAATAAGCCCAGAGCTTAGTGGACTGTTTTATCTCGCCCTGTGGTGATGGGTGGAGAAAGATTCAGACAACATATGGCCAACACAACAGCCCCGAGCAACATGTTTGACAAATGTGTTGTTCATGTTTATATCATAATTAAAAATGATTAAATATACATTCAGTCCAATGGCTGTGTGTTGCATTAAATGTAACCAGTGCGACACATTCAATCCAAAATATACACTTTCCAAGAATAGGGTACTAAATGAATTTTTTAATGTCGAGTGAGATTAAATACCTAATACTATATAAGCAATATTATTTTCTATTCTTTTTATTTTTATATATTAAATGTTCACTGTTAAAAATGTCCAATGTTAAAAAAACCCAAACTGTATGATTTGTAAAATAAAACAGATTAAATAAACTTCAGAATTAAAAATGATTTGGATGTCAAATGTACCCTATCAATGGAAACATTCTATTTTCTGTAAAGCTCCATTGGAACAAATTTACAAATCTTTATACAAATAAACTGAGCTGAATGAACACGTAATTCTCATTTTAGAGAAAGTCTAAAAACCTCTAAAAAAAACAAATCCCATCATTAAAAAACAATACCAAACCATGTCACATATTATCAAAGATTAGCAGGGTGACGTGCTCGTCATGCCAGTAGAAAACAAAACAAGAAAGATCCATGTGGTCAACCGACACTTGTGGTCTTTTTCTGTACTTTTTTTTGCCACAGAACGAGATGTCCCTCTTGCAAAAGAGACACATGGAAGAGCTTTCACACACACACGCACACAAACACACTTGAATCCGGCTGCAGGCTCAGACTCTGAATACAGGGAGCTGTTCCAAAAAGAGTTTTGTGGTCACTGTAAAGCAAGACCAGTGCAGAGCTCATCTTGATCATTACGTGCTTCTCTGGCTGTTGCTCACAGCACCTGAAGAGAATAACATCTGTCCGGACATCGACAGTGTGAATGCACTTACATTTATCCAAGCAAAAATGACAGTTTTGTAGAGGCTTAACTCGTTACAAACAACGTGTTCAAGGAACACTGTTTGTTCCTGTTCCAAATTGCAGACGTACAGTATCTTGTTGTGTGGTGGCACGATGAAGTCGTAGGAAACATTGTGACTTACTTTATGTGCTCCAGGCGGCTGGAATCAGGTTTCAGCGATGTTGAGTGTTTCATCATTTTGTACATGGTGATAAGCAGGAACACGAGATTGAGCTGCAGGGAAAGCAAAAGGGCTTTGTTAATAAATTCAACCAAACTTGGGAGATTAGATAAGTGAAGTTTTATTGGGAGCATTAATTGAAAACGGCCATCTAAGGCTCCCTTCAACCAGAGCCTAATACAATAACCATCTGGCATATTGCAAGACAAAGCCGAGATGACTGGCGCCAAATACAGTGTCATTACATATCAATGCAAGAAAGCAAAAAAAGCTATAAAACTGGTTAACCGCAGAATGAAAACACAAATAGTTCAGAAAGGCTGGGAGACCACACATTGGGAACTGGACATTTGAGATTTCCTTAAGGAAGAAAAAAAAATGAGTTAAAAGGAATATTCTGGGATATTTACTTCTCATTTACAGATGTTTATGAAACATAACTGTGGCATTATGTTAGTTACAACAGGAATTCAGAGTACAGACAGTACAAAAGTACAGTACAGAATGTATATGTGTTTGTAGTAAATATGCTTAAATTGCAAGCAGCCAAATATGCAACAATACAAATAAACTTGAAATAACAACTATTATAAAATGGGTAAATACAATTGTAACAAACTCTAACCTTTTACATATTTCGTAAGCTTTGTGTTTTTTTGACATTTATACAAATGGAATAACAGATAAAAAGAATTTCTGTGTTATTCATGGAAACTTTTATTTTTGCGGTTTCCTCACACAAAGTTTAAAATCACTTCCCAAAAGCCTCACTTCCCAATCACTTCCCAAACGCCATGTGTTAGTGACGGCAACGTGGTGACAGGACATTTTTTTGGCCTAATCCATTCTGTGCAGCACAGAGAGGCAAGGACATGGCAGTCTATCATTTGCAGCGGCTCTTGTAAGTGCTGGTGTCACCGAGCCCAAACGAGCTCTTCACTTCAGCTCCTTGTTCAGCCGCACAAGCTCATCATTCCGCCATCAAAACAGTGATGGCAATCAATAATGCGCTGCTCGCACAATCAACTGCCAGCACTGCTCAGAGACAGGCTGCCGAAAGAGAGATTGTTCTACTGAACGGGGGCCATTTGTGTCCCTTATATGTCTAGGTGTGAAAAATAACTTTTATGATAACTAGTTGATACCAGTTTTTTATATAAACAAGATTTAAAAAATGTTAACAAAAAGCCAGTCATTTTATTATTTTAGATTTTTTTTTAAATGCCTTTTTATTTGACTTTTTTTTTAAATGGAAACTATTCCATACATTTTCTGAAAAATGCCATTATTACATCATCTTAAAAAAGGTCAGTGATAAATTTTCTTTCCAAAAGGCACCTAGTCTTGTAACCTTAAGCACAAAGCTTACAAACTCAAATACATATACATTAGAAGATGTTTATAATCTTAACAAATCGAGAAAAAATATAACTGTTTCTAACTGGAATGGCATGCATTTGATACAATGACCAAGAGGAGTGGAATGAAGCCTGGTTCTGTGGCTATAAAAGGCCTTTCACGTCACTGGAGTGCTGACAGTGATCTGATGAGATGGGAGAATGTAAGGACGCTCAACAGAGGGAGAGGTAACCTAGGCACAGCAGCCACTACACTCCTAAAGCTCCTTGTTCCTGCCTTTCCCATGGGCTTCCTTTCCTTCAGAAAGAGCTTTTCCTAAACCAACCCCCACATCCCTGAATCATCACTGCTAGCCAAGCAGAAGATCTTGAACTTCACTCTGGGTTGCTGGAGAAAGCTGTATGCGTGTTCATGCGCCGATGTGTGTTTCTTGAACTTTGGTTGAACCAGATTAAATATTAAAGGTGCAGATGGAACTGTCTGCATAAGGCAAACGTGTCGCAGTCCATGCGTGTTTTAACGTCACTCACATGCACTAATGGTTCCTCACCAGTCATTAGCTCAATGTCCTGGTTTTCATGGATCTCATATGCCTGGTGCTCCAGAGCCGAGAAAGCTCATGTATCTTCTCCACTGAAATAGTGCTGGTTGTCCTGACAGTGTAAGTGCTCAGCTGATTCTCAGCCCGGTGTGTGCCAATGATCTGACTGACTGCTTTACTACATAATCTGTCTATAAATAATTGTAGCGCACTACAGAATTTGTTTTATGAGTATTATGAGTTTTAAGTATAACTAACATAACCTAGTTTAACATCTAACATTAAGCAATTTGATTTAGTGCTTTTAGCCCATCAAAAGCTGCAACGGTCTAATGGAGAAAATAAAACCACCATGCAACATAGAAATACCAGCACTTCAGGGCTAGTATGAAGGCAACCGTTATGACCCTAGTTTCTGCTGAAAACACATCTTAGGCATTTCCATGCTGGATCATACTGGTGTAAGATGGTCAGGCACTAATCAAAATTGTGGACCAGCAAAATTCAGCTAATGATCTTTTGACCAAGAAAATTGATGATCGCTGATTAACCTAGTTGAGAAACACTGTGGAAAAAACATAACTGATAAAGCTGGTATTTCAGTCAGTTGAAAAGGGGATTGACTAGCTGAGAACTTCAAGAAGCTCTGCACTGCAGCATCGAGCAAGGGGACGCTGAGAATAGAAGTGGCATAATGAGAACCACAATGGGCTTCATCTAATTGAACAGGATCACAGCGTTCTTACCATCTGCATGCTGAAATTGGTGAAACTCTGAATAATGAGACTCACTCTGGCTCTCTCATTGACAAGGACAAAGCCGATCTGCTGAGAATCAGGGGTCAGAGGTCGGGGGAAAACCTTGGTCTTGTGTTTGTGCTTTATCTTGCATTGTCAAGCGGCCCGAGGACTGGGAGTCCTGCTTGCTGTCCAAGCAAAGCACGCGACAATAAATCAGTTTCATAAAGGGTCACAAGGCTCCTGCCGCTGATGACTGGAACACATATACTGATTATCAGCAAAAGCACAAACACATACATCACTATAGCCATGTCCAACACGGCAATGGCTAAATGAGAAGATCTTGGGGTTTGTCGGTGGCTGCAAATACAGTATACGAACGGTTCTCGTACACTGTCAGCATCATTATAACAGTTTGAGTGCCAGTGTTATGCAAATGAGGCTCGTGAGAGGAAGTGTAATGTAATCGGATGACATTTGCCCATTTTGAGAGTGTGCGGATTGGCCAATTAACAGAAGCATGTCATTCCAAATATTGTCAGTTCCAAATTACCCGGCAGTCTTGTCAATGCCCATTTTTGTTATTCAAACTTTTTTTGGGACTTTTGCGCAAATGTTGTGTAAAAAAGGTGTCTGCTTAAATTTTGTAAATTAAAAACCTATTTTGTGTTTATTTGATGGTTTGATAAATATAACATGCTATGCTGTATATATTTAATACCCCTGCGATTGCGGCAGCATCCATTATTAGAAAACCCATGTAGGTTAGATAATACACTTCCTGTTCACTACTTTTTACATGAAATAAAGTTATTCAGACAGGTTAGTCTGCAAAGTTTACATCATGAAATTATATTGGATTATTTGAATTTAACGTTTTTTTTGCATTCAACGCATTTATTTCAGAATCAAGAAAAACACTGATAGAATGCCGTAATGCCCAAACAAATACTTTTGTATACTTTTTTATATAATACTTTTTTTTACTTTTCCAGAGAAATATCTGGTAACTGCTAACTTTTTAAAATCTTTTGTTTTTATAAAAAATATCATAGTGGGTGGAAAATGTCTCAGGTTACGTATTATTACCATTCCCTTATCTCTTCACAAACAATACAAACCCAACATAAGATTAAACAGCATTAATAAAAGTAGAATAGAATTGAATAGAATATTGAGTAAATAGAATATAAGGCAGAATTAAATGAATATATGAAAGAAGGAATATAGACAGAGAGAGATAAACTGAAAGAATAATAAGGATAAGAAAATAAGAAATGAAATACACTGAGAGTCTGTACTCTCAAGTCAGAGTTTTAGTCATCTCTCAGATAACACACACACACACACACA
>JAZGTK010011897.1:0-15268 GCA_036877625.1 Ambastaia sidthimunki
TCTTTAACTCTACTGGCTTCCTCAGAGCTCATGACCCATATTTCTCACCACAGGCTCATTAATTACTAATGACGCTTGTATCTTCTCATGAGGGAGAACATGACAGGCAGGTAAAACGTAAAGTCACTCCGGTGTGCAGAAAGGTCACAGGCTGCAGATCTGCTGTCATTCTGACAAGAGCTAAACAGAGATGATCAGCTATGAGACGCTAC
Source organism: Ambastaia sidthimunki (assembly GCA_036877625.1). Classification (NCBI taxonomy): domain Eukaryota; kingdom Metazoa; phylum Chordata; class Actinopteri; order Cypriniformes; family Botiidae; genus Ambastaia; species Ambastaia sidthimunki. The sequence goes on from JAZGTK010011897.1 coordinate 213, forward strand.
ACGACGACACAGAGTGGCAGATACATGCAGTGAATCCAATTACAGTCCTGCAGGCATTACTGCACCGTCATGATGCACGAAACAGTCAAGATAACCGATAAACGTGCATCAAGATTAGTGTTTCCTGAAAGAAAGTTGCTGAAAGTTTTATACGAGCTTTGGAGATTTGTGTGCACGTACCAAGAAACTGCTTTAATAGAAAGAACTGTGCTTCTCTTTTACACACACACACACGCGCACACACACGTCACAGGTGCATGCATTCTGTTTTGTATGTTGTCTGTACTTCAGTGGTTTAAACTGCATTGCTAGAAACTGTGTTTGCAAGCGGTGTAAAATACAAATAATAAATACAGAAAACCTTTATCTTTTGTGTCTGTTTTTAAAACCTGCATAATTAGCACACAGTCATTCACAGTGACTCTGCACTGAACTTTCCCAGAGTTTTGACAGCTTAAATATCACCTTTAATAGCTTCTGTCTCATGCATCCGGTCTAGTGTCTCATCTCTCATAATCTTATCAGCACCTGCAAACAACATCTGTGCAGCCACGGCAACAAGCAGCAGTCTGTTAGATTTAGAGAGGGTACATCAGTCAGAAACTCATTTTCGGATCACTTAACCAAACTAATGGGTATTTCAGGAAACATATTTATAAGACACACAATTAAGTGTTTATCATACATCAAGGATAAACGTAGCAGAGCTCACTGAGTGAGAAAATCTAGACAGGCTATTTCCATGCGGTTCAGGAGGACACAGGACATCCATTATAATTGCCAATTTGTCTACAACAGACTTTGTGACTTGTAGACCACAGGTGATGAAGATACATTGTACCTAAAAGGCTGCATGAATCTGACCCTGTAATAAAACAGCCCTTTGAATCACACACAGCTACAATGTCATGACAGAAGGAATTTCTCCATGAAAACTCTGAGGTGGAGACGCAGGGCAGGTTTTTAAGAGTTTGAGGAACAGGCCTAAAGCAGAAATGATGAGACAGATACAAAGTTACAGAATAAGACTTCAAGCTCTAGTTTTGTAGTCAGTTCGGAGGCTCTTGGATTCAATACTATTTATATGTAAAGCAATGTTTACAATAAGTTTTTTGATTTTTAAATGATTTTTTTTTTCATTTATTTGTAAAGCACTGTTTGCAACATGATGTTTCAAAGCAACCGTGAATCACATACATCAGAACACAATAAATTAGGTTTTGGGATTTTTCAACCCCCTAACCTCCAGTCATGGTAAGAACACTAAATACATATAAACTTTTGAATAAGTTCTTCATGCAGAAGAAACACTGAATCTTATCCACCAGTCAGTGGAAAGTGCATGTGATCTCAGACACATTCATTTATCAGATCTGATCCGTCCCCTAGTTCTCATTACACAAAACTCACTTCAAAAGTGTTTGAACTCTATTAAACTTATAATGCAGTAAATCTCACGTGTAACAGCCAGCTGAGGCTGTTTTGCACTCAGAAGTGATTGAAGATGCCAGAGTCTCTATTAGACAGAAAAAAACGGATGGACTTACAGTCAAAATCCATAATTCATATTGATTATATCAGAGTTCACACGTTTCCTGGAGCTCAGCGCAGACAGGGCAAACGCGTGCCTCGCTGCATTATGCAAATAACGTATGCAAATAAACATATTTTAAATGCCTCAGTAGTCTGGAAATAAAACAACTCGCAACAACGCAAAATACATTGTAAAAGAGATTAGCATTTTAATAAGACTGACACCAGAATCTTCCGCCATTTGCAAACAATTGCATCTTGTTTGGCTGCACTTGTGTCCATTGTCCAGATTTCTTTAATTTTGTTTTTGTTTTTCCTTTAGAAATGTCAGATTCTAAATAAGTGAATTTGCAATTTGAACAACAAATCTCTACATACACTGTGTTAGTCAATTAAGTTAATGCTACACAATCAAAACAAAATCACAATTTTACTGATGTTCAAGCAAAAAACAGAGTCTACACACACCTCACACACTCCCAAATGAATAAATACTGGCATTTTTGACTGTTAATATGTTTGGACTCTTTCTCTCATGGCTATTATCATATATAAAAGGTAATCTTTCAAACATCAACAAAAACATCATTATAAAACACTTTGTAGCTTTGATAGGCTTGCTTTTATGAGTTGTATTTGTTTGCTCACATGCTGCCAAAGGTACGAGTAGTTATATATCAAACACATTCAGCGTAATGAATGATGCTGGTAAGGTTTGATCTATCACATCAGACCACATTCTCAGTACAGCTTCTGTTGTGTTCAACAGACAAGCTGTGGAGCAAATCGACTTATCTGGATGTCAGATTAACCTAAACAAAAACAACATCAGTCACTGGAGCTTACAAACAGAGAACTCTTGTAAGTCTTAGTCAATATCTTATTTTTTTCTGGTCACTTAATTGCTTTGAATTACTGTTTATAAATGCAACATTGAAATTCATCATCTTCTTCGTCCTCTGTTGATTAACTGCACCGGTAATCCAAGACTAAGTTAATACTTTACAATCCAAATATTTTCACAATCAGCGACTCAACAGATGATACACTGGGTAGTCTTGATTTACTCATGCCATGTTCTTCAGTATATCACAGGCCAGGTATTCTTACCAGCATATGACATCAGCCAATCACAATGAACGATTATATGACATCAGCCAATCACAATGAACAATTATATGACATCAGCCTATCACAATGAATGATTGTAACTGATGAGATAGAAGGATCTCCTTCTACTGACTAAGATACTGACTAAGCCTAAATAAGTAATTCTGCTCTCTGCACATCTGATTGGATGAAACACAATCGCTGTGCTGTAAATCAATGCCCATGAATGGCAAGAAAATTATTACGAGATACTGCACAGATAATGAGCACTTTTACTGCATTATATAATGCAGCCAAGAACAAGACCTGAATCACAACTGAGTCATCACAGGAAGAGTAAAATAATAGGGACAAGAAATATAAAAGCGAGAGAGACAGAGAGAGAGAGAGAGAGAGAGAGAGAGAGAGAGGGAGGATGAGTTCATTCATCACAAACGAAGAGTTTATCTGTCTCAGCCAGAGGCCTAAACAGAAGAAATTGTCAAAGTTTATTAGACTGTATTCTGTCTAAATCTCTTACTGAGGAATCAGAGACAAAAAAAGATCATAACAAAAGTTTATCTGGGCAGTTTCAGGCCAGGCCAAGAACAATAAAAGATGAATGTTTAATACTAATAGAGAATGTTTAATACTAATACATACTGACCCATGAACTCTGTGTATATTAGTGAAAGGATGGACACAGGACAGGCAAAACCTGGCAGATGTAATCATCAGCTCTTGTGATCCTGAAACACTGATAATAATTTCATTTTCATCAATTAAAATTAGCTGAACAGAAGCTGAACAAGTTTAAAGTGATACATGTGAGACCTGAAATGATCCTGCGGTCTATAAATAAGTTTATTTATAGTTGAGGAGAGAGTAAAACAGAACAAACCTAAAACACTCTTTAAATCACAACAGAAATCAACTCCCTCAGCCAGAGATGAGGTTGAGGTGAGATAAGTTACGCATGTTGAGCTGTGCAGTGCAGCAGAGGCTGATGGGAAACTTCCTGCCAGGCGGGTGTTAATGTCAGAATCCTTTAAATGAGAGTCAAGATCTTATGATCCATGTTATTTAATCTGGCTGGAGTTTTATGACTCAAGTACAGGAGTGATAACGCTGATGGGGGTTAACATCGCATGAAATAACACAGAGTGTGTGTGTCTGTGTGTGTACGTGTGTGTCTTAAATGCAATAATGCTGAGATGTATTTGTGTACTGTATCTAACTTGATTACAAAACTCAGTTGTCTGTCCAAGGTAGTTGTAAAGTGCCAGAAAAGTAACCAGACAAATCGTGATTATCTCAAAACCACAAACATACAGAGACCAGGATCTGTGCTGTCTTGTAAAACACACACATTTACACACACAACAGAAATACTACCTGCAGGGGACACTAAAGTTAATTTACTAATTAAAAGTTATTTAGCCGACACTTCATATCCAAAGTGACTTTTAGAACATTTATTACAGTGACAGTAACCCTGGAAGTTAAGTGTCTTGATTAAGGGCAATGCTTGAAGAATTCAAACCTCTAACCTTTCAGTTAGCAGACCAGATCTTTAACCACAAAGCCAAACCATACAGAGTATACAGAGCTGCAGGGTTAAGTTCTGCACAGTTTTTAGCAGAATTTATTTGTATTTTTGTGGCTGTGAGATAACAGTACAGGAAAGATAAATCAGGTGGGACATAAAGAACCCAGAAGAACATGCCTGCACGCTATACTGAGAACTTTAGGTCTCTTTCGAGAGCATTGTTCAGAAACTGACATAAAGGATGGTGTAGAGGACAAATCTGGACCTGAAAGACACATATATAAAGAAAACCAGCTGGAGAGAGAGATTACTGAATAGATCAGGCTGTAAATCACACAGGTTCTGTATAGTACAGTAGACAGGACGCACTGGTAGACGCAAAGCTGCCCTCTAGTGGAACATCAGCAAAGGTCATTTATACAGGTTGACATTTTTATTAATTATTATTCATTTTAATTATAATTTAAGCATTTGTAAAGCAAGCCTCTGCAGCTATTCATCTGGGACACAAGCAAACCCTGAATATGACTGTTAAGCACCTGATAACGCTTCTGATGAACATTTGATTAACGTTTAGTCACAACCTTTCATTACATGACCACAATAGCGTTATTCAAGCATCAGAGCTCAGCAACAACACACAACTCAAGCTGATACATGTTTTCTTTGCCTCTGTGTGACACATGATACAGACACTAGTTACATCCTCATTTTCTTATGAACTTTTCCCTGTAAACTTTACACACAAACCAACACAATAAAACACAATAAACCTTTGGGAACTGTCAGTAAGACACAAAGTAGCACTTACTGTTATGAGAAAAAGAGGAACACGCTGAAATAATCCTGTGAAAATAACTTTATCCAACAACTGCTCGCTAACTTTCTATTTAACATCATAAACTCCGTCCCATGGAATCAAATCTTTGCCGTTGCCATGACAGTCTTTCCCGTAGCAGTATTCTACAATCTGATTGGCTACGTGCAACCTCAGACGACTAATCAGAATGCTTGTTGTTGGTCATCCATTGACTCTTGTTGACAATGGTTATGATCTTCGTTTCTTAATAGGCACTATGTTAAATTTTATTATTTTTATTATTTACCGACTCCTGGCTGTATTTGTAATTCTTTAAAACCAATAATAAAAAATAAAATAAAATAAACAATTGTTATTAATTTTTTTTATTTATATTAAGAGTTCTGTTTTTATTTAATGAGTGACATATTAAAACTTTTAAAAGTAACATGAATGTTATTTACTAGTGCTTTGTTTTCTTTGTTTCTCATGGGGTAGAATTTAAAACCAGTAATGTCTCATTTCACACAGTCTTTAAGAACAGTATTAGCAGACCACACCAGAAGACTGCACACCTAACAAGTCATCCGTTAAAAACACAGTCACACAATATTAAATACATTAAAATGGCAATATTAAATAAAATAAAAATGGCACGGACAAGCAAGGCAGGCATCTCATATTCAACTGTGGTTTCTAAAATAAAAAGACAAGTGAAGTAACCTCCACCAATTCATATATATCAAGTCCCATTAACAAAATATTTTTTAAAAATGTGTTTTACAATATAGATTATTATCTCAAATGCTGAAACACATTCCTAGCAATGTTTGACCCTTATTTATCCCCCTTCCCTCTGAAGTCCAGTTCTACTTGTTGAGATATTTAGCCACTGAATGGTAGGCCTGTAGGATCTCATTTTCTTTCGGGCAGGTGAGGTTAAACACGTCCTCTTGATAAGCTTTTTCTAAGTATTTTGTCAGACCTTTCAGTGCCGTGGGGATCTCAAAACCACGATACTTCTTGCACACCACCTGTAAACAAAACGTTTAAACAGATGAACTCAGGCAACCAAAACTAGAATTAAACTTCTTGATTATCTTAAAGATTGTTCCGTGTAAAGGAAGCGTTTGCTATTGTGCCACACAGCACATTTTTATTAGTATTTAGTTCCACAAACACTCCAGTACTAAACTAAATAAATTTTGTGTTTCACTTCATTTGTCAGCTGAATAAGTGAGATGCCTGAAGACCTTAACAATGTGTAGTTTTGGAAGAAGGTTGCAGTCTGCAAGAGTGAGCGAGTTTCCATCCAGGTAGTGTCTTGTTGACTGCACTGCGTCTGGATTCTGGTCCAGTTCATGGGGAAGGGGAGTCAACAGGTGCTGATCCAATTTCATTAAGCTCTTTAGAAATTTCTTCTCCAACACTGAAAGTAACACAACCATCATATACCACATGAGCAAGTGTACAGTCATACTGTACAGGTATAAAAACAATAAATAAATAGAAAACTAAGTAGTGATACTGAAATTGTAATTGTTTATAAAGATAAAGTTGACTTAACTGATATTTGATACTTAATGAAACTAATATTTAATATTAACTAACATTTAACTGATAAGTGGCATAGAAATTCAAAGCTCATTTTTAAACTTTGAATGGTTACAAGCTTCTGTTTTAAAGTCCAGAAAAGAGTGAGTCTTACTGTCGTTGAGGCCAGGGTTGGGATTTTTAATGTAAGCAGAAAACTTGTGAAAGATATCGTCTCCAGCTGTGTTAGAGTCCTTGTAGCGGCAACATAACTTGGGATACCTGCAAAGTAAATTGGTTTTACAAATTCAGGAAAAGTTTAGCCAGTTATGATTGTCCAAAATGTCATTGTGTCAAAGAGATGTGCTGACATCTTTGCTCCTAATTCTATGTTACATGAAGTTTAAATTGTGGGACATATTTTATCATGTTTGAACTGTGAGATTTAGTCTTTGGTCTGGTGGTATAAATGCATGTACTCACTGTGGGGGAGCGAGAGTCTCCTCCAGAAACTCTTCAATCTTGTTGGTGTCGGTACGGACCTCTCCATTGTAGATGAGAAAGGGGGGTTGAGAACCTGGAGCCAGGTCCTTTAGTACCTCAGGAGCTCTGAAGAGAAATAATCAATTTATCAATTTCATATATACACATACCATGTTTTGGTCATGTTTAGTGTTTAAACACTAAGTATGGCTGGCTAGGTCACTCTCCCAGGGTTGTCCAATATCTATCTTTTGGTTAAATACACTCACAAAAATAAAGGTGACAAAAAGTGCTCTTCATAGCTATGCCATAGAAGAACCATATATGGTTCCCCAAAGAACATTTCAGTCAAAGATGGTCACTCATGCAGGGCAGACATCTAGCCAGGCAGAATTATTGTTTGCTGATAGTGGCATCTCTCACCTCTTCATATCCACTGTGGTGAGGGTGAAGTTCACCCCCTTTAGCCAGAGTATCATGAAAAGCCGCTGACAGAACGGACAGTTTCCAACACTTTCACCATCGTCGCTTGCCTGATGAGAACATTCGGTTAATTAAAATTTTACAATTTTAGGTTGTAAGAACGTTTCCCTAACATTTTTGTTAAGTAATAAAAATGTTAAAAGTGTTGTTTGCAAGTTTAAGGAACATCCAGTTCTTTAGATGTTGTAACATTTTGGTTATAAGAATGTTACTCAAACCTCTTTTATTCTATAACATTTTTAAAACATCCCACTAACAACTGAAGAATAACATTTTTGATATGTTTTTTGATAACTTTGATAAAACTTTTACAAAACATTAGCCACTGTTCTGAGAATGTTCCCTGATAGCTGGGTAGTTCTTAAAAATAATAAAACTGGCATATGCCCATTTAGATGTTAATAATGTTAATATTGATTTATTTTTCATAACACAGTAATTTCACTTCTACCCAGACATTAGTAAAGATTTCACTAATGTCAGATTTTCAACCGATCAACAGGATGATGTCATAGGAATAACTGGAACTACAAACATTTTGATCAAAGATTAGATCACAAGATACAAACTCAAACTAAAACTCAAACTATTTGTTTTTACATTATTTTAAAGTGACATTGACTGAAGTGTTATGAAGTTCTGACCTTGACAAAAAGTTCCATTTTTGCTGCCTCCGCCATTTCTGCTGCTCCTCAACCTTCTCCTCTCGCCAGTCGTCCCAGATCTTCTGCTGGCTCAGAGTGATGTCAGTTTAGATTAATCCACCACCGACGCACCTTAGAACTCGATTCACACGTTCACACCTGGATCTGTTCTGGTCTCTGTTTCCAGGTCTAAACCGAACCGACAAGGTTCTTAAAGCGACACCTTTCCCTGATCCTTTCGCAACTGTAGTTTCTTTCAGAACCCAAACTCATACCACACCCCATTGGTCTGGAGTGTTCAGAATACCAGCCTGCTGGTCCAACCTGTCTGTCCTGTATCTTCTTTTATTCCTGCTGCTTTAGTCAGATCTTCTATAAACTGCTCAGTGCTGTCTCATGCTCTCATTAAACTCTGTGGCAGTGTACAGTCACGAACATACTTTGATGTTTTTCATTGAGCTCAAAAGGAGGTAGATGATTTGCAAACATCTTTTCCATATAATGCAGGGGATGGTGACCAGGCTGTCAACCCCCTCAAATTGACATAAGGATCATAAAAAAAGTTCATATCAATTTCTGGTCCGTTGAACTTTCATTGGCTGTTGATTTGCGACATCAGATCAAATCTGTGACATCAGGAGACTCCAGTGAAAGAAGATCTGAGTGTATGAGGGAACTCTAAGGTATGATGTCTCTGTGAAATCTGAACTCTGGAATTTGCCTGTCATGACAAATCATTAGTGGTTTTTATAACAATACTTTCAATACTTGTGTTTAATATATCTCGCTACCATAGAATTATAAGGTTTGAGTTATAGAAATATTCTTACTCTAATATAACTTATTGACACTATTAAGGTGTTTTATTTTTAAAAAATGCATTTTGGGTGTTTAATTTGAAAAACAAAAAAGTTCAGTTTTGGTATTTACAATGCAAAGCAAAAACTTTAAACCTCAATATCTCAGAACTGGTCAAAATGCAGATAGAACCTTATAATTCTAAGCCATCTGTTGAAACAACCATAATCACACCAACATATTTTTTCCAATAAATTGTAAATATAAGATAAGTTTTATTTTAAATAGTATTTAAATAATTATATATAGTAATGATAAAGCGTCTTACTTTTTTGACTGGTAGTTTTCACTTTTAATCTCTCTATTATATTTACCTACATTTTAATCTTGACCAACACAAAAGCCTGTTCTTTCATGTAAGCCTGAATTATAATAAACGTATAGAGATATGCATATTATGATTAAATGCATATATTTTATATTTTGAATTATTTGTATATTGCATTACAGTAGTGTACATGTAATCGTCTAAAAAAAGAGAGGTCCATGCGATCTTTTAGGTTGAAATAAAGAGAACTACAAACTATGTGAACTAGTTCGTGTTGAATAAATAAGAACCGTCTGGTGCCATCTAGTGTTCAGCAGAGAATCACAGCTGAGGTTTGACGCAACAGTGTGACGTAACAGTAACACGCGTTACTATGAAATCATTTGGGATCTTAAAACACACCGTGTGCTGCTGGCATTAATGAATTAAAACTAAATTAGAGAATTAAATTAGAGGTCTCGAAAATAAAGTAATATTACCAGATTCAATTAGTCACATTTTAAAAAATGTCAAAAAGTCAAACTCGTGAGAATAAAGGTGTAATGTCACAAATAAAGTGGTACCGTTATGAAATTAAGATCGTAATGTTTCACAAAAAAGTCACAATTGCATAAATAAAGTTGTATATTTAGCGTGCCTTTTGCTTCAGTTTGCATTGAGTAGTTTTAGACAGTTTCGCAACAGTGTAATGTGACACACTTCTCTATATGAAGACAGACAGAAAAATGAATACATGACTTTAAACCACAGCAAAACCTCATATGCATGCATTTCTCAAAGCTCAAGGTTTGTGGCACAAATCAACTTGCAGGCACTGTCAGGTGATGAACTTCAGCTTAGTAGACGGTATCCAGTAACTGAGGGGCAACATGTCACTGTTACTAAGCAGCTGTGGGGTTTTTTATGATTAGGGGCAGTGCTAAATAAAAGGGGACATTAAAATATCTATAAAGAAGTGATTGTAACAAAAAGCTCTTTCTAATCTCTTTCGTTAAATGACAAGACAGGTCTCCACCTCTGTGTCACGGGTCTCAGAAGCTGAGGTCTCCCCCCAAAAGCTACAATATTCAAAGAGCAGGTAAGAACATGAACTTAAGAACATGACTTATTTTCTGCTTCCTGCTGTAGCTCTTGTGATGGTTTTCTTCTGACCATCTGAAAGATCGTCTGTACCTCATTGCAGCTGCTGTTGTTTTACATCAATTCTAAACTTTCAGTCATTGTTCTCGTGTTTTGTGATGTGTTGTGAGGCATCAAGCGTCACCATACAACCACACCTGAATGTTTACCTAAATTTTTGTAAGGAATGTAAACGTTTTAATACTGCATATTTCACAGATGTCATTCTAAACAATAGTGTAAAAACTGCTGTTGTGTTATTTTAATAAAGAGGTTTTTAAATGTTGGAGAGTGAGTGAGTCAGAGAAAAAGATAGAGAGAGATTAAGACACTCCCTCTATTGCTCACTTCACAAACATAAACACAAAGTTTGTTGCACAAACAAAGTCCAGCTGTTTCTAGACAATATCAGTATCCAACATGTGTGACTGTGTTTATGAACTAACGCCATTCTGACACTTTCACAGCATGCTAATGGGCCGCATCACAAGATGTATAAAAAGGCATCTACAACCCATTGTGGCTCTTCTCAGTTTATTCCTCACAATCAGCTTAACATACAGATGGTTCTTCAGTTTTAATGGGCAATATCACAACAGCAGTGATGCATCCCTCAACAGAAATATCACAGTACTTTTGTGGCATTGGCCGTTTGGTGTCCAGTACAGCCTGGCAGGAGATGTATGTCTGAAGTATTATGGCATCCCCAGATGCGTTTTAACAGACAACCGAGAACTCTACAAGAGCGCCAACCTGGTGGTTTTTCATCACTTTGAGCTAAAGAGTCACAAAGAGCGGCTTCCCTTGCATCTGCCTCGGCCCGCGTCTCAGAAGTGGGTGTGGCTGTCTTTGGAAGCGCCGGCAAACAATGGTAACCTGACAGCGTACAGAAACATCTTCAACCTCACCATGTCATATCACCCACAAGCTGACATCACTGTGCCCTATGGGAGGTTGTTAGCCAAGGAGAAGCCAAATCAAGACTTTGTTATCCCAAAAAACAAAAGTTACGAAGCCTGTTGGGTTGTCAGTAACTACCAGAAATGGCACAAAAGGAGCGCTGTGTTCCAGGAACTGAAGAAAACCCTCAGTGTGCAGGTGTACGGAAGTTTCGTCGAAAAGCCACTGCCGAAAGAGGCTTTGCTAGCAACTATTTCGCAGTGCTTTTTCTACCTTGCCTTCGAAAACACTGTGTCCCCTCACTACATAACAGAGAAACTCTGGAAGAACGCATTTCAAGCAGGAGCCGTGCCGGTGGTGCTGGGGCCTCCACGTAGACATTACGAGGCTGTGGCTCCTCCTACTTCCTTCATCCATGTGGATGACTTCAAATCAACAAAGGCCCTGGCTGAGTATCTCCAGAGCCTTATAAAAGACCCGGAAAGGTATAACTCATACTTCACCTGGCATCAAAACTACACAGTAAGGTTATATACAGATTGGAGAGAGAGGCTTTGCAACATCTGCCCCCTTTATGGACAATTTCCAACCCAAAAGATTTATAAAGATTTGCAAACTTTGACAAAATGGTAGCAGATTTGAGAGTTTACTTTTTACTTGTTGCTTTATTGTGTGCAAGTTTTAGATTGGCTAGGCTTAGGTTAGGTAGGTTTGGCTTTACGTGCTTGTGGTAGTCATGCATTTTTTATAGTTCAGCTGGCACGGAACGCAAAGCTATAAATTGACTGTAGACCACATATGAAATGTGCGTGCATAAAACAGAAACTCTAGTGTGAAGTGAGAAGCCCCGATACAAAATCTAAACCACAATTTCCTTCACTTTTAACAGGTTTCTGTCCTGATGTATTATTCATTTTAAATTAATCTGCAAAACTAGCGGGTTGCATGCAGCTGGGTAAAAAACTAATGCAAAAATATAATGCAACATGTAGGTGAAACATTGTTAAATGAATGTTTTAAAATGATCAATTGCAATGGTTGATTTTACAGACTTTAGTTTTTTTTTGCATAAAGTTTAGTACTGTTGTCACTTGACGTCTGATGTTAACTATCCTGAAGCAACACCAGCAGTGAACTGCTGTTTTGTCTTTAAAGATATCTGTAAAAAAAACAAGCTCACTACAAAAGCAACACTGTAGTACTTTTCCCATTTCTGTAGCTGGTAGATGTTAGCAGCACAAAGGTTGTGGGTTTGATTCCCAGGGAACACAAATACTGATCAAATGTATAGCTTAAATTCACCGCAAGTCAAATGCATAAATGTTCATGTGTAACAGTTTTGAGGCCAAAACACAAAAGCTTGAAATGACTGTCAAATGGAATTGTTTAATTGCTTCTTGGAGAGATTCTGTACATGTTTAAGAGAGCAGCATTTCAATAAATTATCAAATATGGCTTTCATTTACATTGCATATGGATGAGTGTAGGAATGACACACAAAAGGCACATAAGCTCCACCGAGAAGCTTTTAAATGTAATAACTGGCGAGTTTTATCCACAACACCCTGATAAAACTGTTGGAGATGTGAGGAGAGTGAGAACAGTCACTGATGTTCTTTGGGCATCATCTCTAGAGGTCTTCTCCAAATGATTAAAAAAATAAATCCATCTCTTTAAAATTAGTCAAAATACAAACTTGGAAAAGTTCTGAGTTTGCTGCCAGTTTGATGAGCAATTAGCCGACAAATCAGGGGGCCAAAAATGAAAACTTAAGTCTGCAAATACTGAACTATAGAGACAAATATGTACATTAAAATTGTTACCCGAGTAAGCTCATTAAAACAACTATAAAATTATTTGGTCTCATGACTTCATGTGCAAACGCATTAGTCAACGAATTATCCATTATACAATGAACCAAGCTGCTTTTGAAGCTGTGCGTGATTGAAGTCTAAACCAGACATTACAGAAGCCACATTAGAAAAAAACCAAGTAAACCGGAGGCAACGTACATAAAAATAAATCACTGATTTGGTTTTCTATAAACATCAGGTTAATCTCCAAATGCACCTGCAAGATCATCTTCACACTCTGACCTAGTAAACGTCATGGGTGTTCAGGCAAAGTTGGTGGATGGGTAGAGAAGTGGAGCACACTGGCTGGTCAGGTTAACTGGTGAGATGACCCATCAGTCCAGGATGCAGGGTGTTTTTAAAGATCTCCGGTCTGTGGAGGGGCGGCATGTAGAGGGCAGGGGCTCCTCCAGGATGGGCTGGTCCTGGATAGCCTTGCCCCGGGAGGGCTGTGCCGCCCATGTGGGGTGGAAGTGGTGGACTCTGCTCATAGTACTGACCATCAGGACACTCATCATCGAAGGGCAATGCCAGGCGCTTTCCCTTCTGTCGACGGTTACAGAACCAAACACGCACCACCTAAAACACAGTGTATGCACTTAATATTTTTCTATAAATAAAGTGAGAGATCATAAGACTTTAAAGCTTGCTTACGTCTCTTTCCAGGCCTAGGTCATCAGATATGTGCGTTATCTCCAGAGTGTTGGGTTTAGGGCATTTCACGAAATACGACTCGAGAGCAGAACGGACGGTGCCCTCCAAACTGGTTCTCCGCTTTCTTTTCCTTGTGTCAACAAAAACCCGTTCAATCTTATACATCTGGAAGACAATTACACATTCATTTAGCAGACGCTCTTATTCAAAACAACTTGGAGGGAAAGCACTTAACGTTTTGCCCCAAGAACCAACAAGGCTCGTCTAAAAACTACATTTACAAGTTGTTAGGATAAATTGTTAAGCTGATATCAAATTTTAACATTACTTAATGAAAGCCTTAGGGAAACGTTCTTACAACCTAAAATTATTAGCTAAGGTATTAGTGAAACCTTTTGAAGACAATTTTTTTTGCAATTGTGACCTTAGCAACGAATCGTCACAAACGTAAATAGTAGAAATAGCAAATTAGTCGGTTTGCGTCAAGCGCAATGAGAAGCGTCTTTTGAGCGCCGCCTAGTGAGAAATTGCGCAGTTTACTCACATCCTGCGGGTTTTCTGAATTCTCCGCCTCATTTAACCATCTCTGCAGCAGCGGTTTCAACTTGCACATGTTTTTGAAACTCAGCTGAAGCGCCTCAAATCGACAGATGGTCGTCTGGCTGAACATCTTACCTGAACACAAAAAGCAAAACAGTTGGTGATCGACGTTTAATTTAACATACGCATGTAAAATACAATAAAAAAACAGCACCGTTATAGAAACCTACCGTACAAGTTCCCCAGAGCGAGTCCAACGTCTGCCTGCGTAAAACCCAAAGTAATGCGCTTGTGTTTCAGTTCTTTGGCAAACTGCTCCAGATTTTCTGTGGTCAAGTTCTCCTAAAGTCGATTATTAAAACAAGAGTCACAAACGGCAACAAACAAACAAAAAAAAAACTTATGTATTAGCAGTTAAAACTTACCTCTTCCTCAGAATCACTGCATCCTCCGCTAGACGAGCCGCTACTTCTGGCCGCAGTTTGCGCTTGACCCGTGGGCATGTTTTGCGCAGAGCCCCCGTTAAAGAATCCCGGACTGCCGAAGCCATTCCCCGGTGGAGATGGCGATAAGGAGGGAGAAGATGCGGTGGGTGTCGAGGGGGCTTGGGAAATATTAGCGGGGGTCGTGATATGAGGCAGGCCGGGCCAAAAGGAAGGGTTCCACGGCGTGGAATAATACATTCCGGGGGCCACGGATGATGTCCCAGGTGGGTGACCAAAATGTGATGGCGTTTTGTCTTCGTTGGCGT
>JAZGTK010011898.1:0-15267 GCA_036877625.1 Ambastaia sidthimunki
TTAAGTTGTAAAACTTCCTCTAACAAAGGCTGAAATGCCTACAGCTGTTACTCCAGAACATAAGCTGTATTTCTGATCAGCTTCTCTCACACAGACAGATGTTTTTAATGGCATCTGGTGTCGTTGTGTGTGTTCTTTATCCCGACTCTCTCAAGCTGTTAAATGAGCTTAAATTGGATTTGTTTGTTTGTTTGTCTTTGCTGAGGGCTGAGTTTGTCTTTGCTGAACTCCTGTTTCGTCTCAAAGCGAGGGAAGCCCTTGAGTTCATACGTTTATTTTTGTTTGCGCACTGTTCACTTTATTTTTGTCACAGGCGACTAAGCAGAACACTGTACGTGATGCTGCATTTCAGTCTGGGCAGAAAAATGAGCTTCGGGTTGCCAGATCCTCTATTGGTTCCCCTTCACTGAAGGCTCAGAAGTTCATTAACTCTAAGAGAAAACAGTCAGTTTCGTTTTGTGCAGTATGATGCTGGCACAGGCAACCACAAGTCACTGAGCTCATTTTTTTCCCTTTCTGTTGTTTCTGTGACAAGATTGATAACATGTTCTAGATCTAAATGATATTCAATGAAATGAAGCCATTACAAACAGAACACAAACTACAATTTCGTAATATTTACAGTATTACTGTATGTTGCTAGCATTACCACAAAAAGGTGCTTTTAAATGTACCAAGGGTTAACTTAAATTTTCCCTGTATGGTTTTTCAAATAAGTTGGGCCACGCAGTTTCTGATTCTCAGAGCTTTTCCCCTTTAAATGTGAATCAATGCAAGGCTGGGCCAGTTTAACAGAGTTTCTCTCTGGTTTGCTGCCTTGAGTCTGATTCAACTTCTGTTCTTGAGTTCAGAATGGATGTGATGTCAGTGGCTGTTCTGTGCAAGGGAACCTTGGGGTTGCTCTTGCGTGAAATTCCCCTCTTCCTTTCTCTCGTGGTTTTCGGTTTTAGTTCTCTCTCCGTCTCTTCCTCTCTCTCTCTATCTCACGGTTCATCAGAATTGCGGTCGCATGTTTCACGGATTGATTAGCATGCAGGGGATGCGGTCGTGGGGATGTGGTGTTTGAAGAGAGGGGGGCTGAAGTTTGCCAGAGTTCGAAAGTTAAGTTGAGTTTTGAGCAAAAGCTGAACTCATTAAATTTCTCTTGTATTTTAGAGTTTGCACACATTTTTATTTCATCATAATAAATTAAGTCTGAATGACATGTTTAATCATCCAATAATTATTCTAGAGCAGTTTTTCTGATGCATTGTATCTGCTATATATTTTGTAGGTTATCTTTAGTATATTAGAGATGATCATATAAAGAGATTCTGTCTGTCTAAAGTCTGTGTGAACTTTAGACCTGTTCCTCCCAATAAGAACTATATCAGCATACAGTATACGTTTGGTAGCCCACGGTTCTTTGAAGACATGGGGAAATTTAAAATAACTCGGCTGAGAATTCCAAACACTCTCTGGAGTGTTTTATGCTCAACACTAACTTGGAACATCAGCAAATTCAGACTTTACAATTCATGAGTGTTGTGTCTCCTGCAGCTATTTGCTGATGTGAGATGTTCTAATCAGATTCCTCGTTTAGTTTGTTTGAGGAATGGTAATACGGATTGTGTAAGCTTCCTCTGATGAGCTAAATACAATTCATGGAGAATGGAAGGCATTTATTTTAGGGATGAGAGATTGTGACAGACACACACACACACACACACACACACAGTTTTCCCTGTTCTTTTCATGACACAGACATCTTTCATTGTCTTTCTGTCTCTCCATCATACCCACTCTCTCTCACACGTACAAATACACACTCCGCCTGTCCTCTGTTTGCTTCATCTCAGCTCTGCCAACACAAGTCACAATTTGCCAGCTGAATAGTTAATAACTTGTTCTTTTGTGTAGACTCAGCTCACCTAAATCCATTTCTTTTAATTCACATCAGAGCTGCTGTGTGAATGCTGAACCCTCCGAAATCTGCATTTCATCAGTCAGAAGCCAGACTAACACATTTAAACGGTTTATAAAACGCTTTTATTTGTAAAGCTGCTTTAGACTGATTTGAAAGGTATTTGGCGCACATGTCTTGATACACTTAGTATTATGCTACTTAAATCTTGGAATTCTGTAAAGAAGAGAGTTGTTGTAAGTTATATCAGCTGTAATGAATGTCAGCTGTTGTGCGTGTCTGTGCCACCCAGCCACTAGATGGCAGCGTGATGCTAATCACTTCAGGAGGGTAAATAAATTCCTCTTCACTCTGTGTTTAAAGAGAACACTTCATTAAAATATTACTTGAGCAGAAGCAGCATTCTTAAATGTTTTCTTCCAGAATCTGGTTCAGAATCATGTTTTTTGCTAGCTGTGTGGTCATATTGCGTACTGTTATTTGTGTGCATATAAAATGATTTAATATCAATACAACCTGAACTTTCAGAAATGCGTAGGAGTGCGAGAGAGAGATCAGAAGTTCTGATCAAGAGTTTTTTATATTCTGCATTAATGAAGTGACATTTATTTGAATGCTGTAACGCGCTTTTCCTGTATATTCTGAGTCTGACGGCTCTGAATGTTTGTGTGTAGTAGAAAAGCCTTTTTTCTGTCTCCCAGTGAACAGATTTGTGTTTTAATTGGCTTCTTTCTTCGCTAACATCCATGTAAAGAGATTCCTGATGTAAAATGATTCCCCCACACAGCTGTTTTCACCTCACACATGCATGTAGTGTTGAGACTCAGGGGCCACTTAACACAATCTAGTCCTGACAGTCTTTGCCTGTAATTAATGGCTGTTTAGGCTGCATGTGCATTCATGCGAGTGCATTCTTGTTTTTCTCGCATTACTCTGCGCGCTTGCCTGATGCCTTTGTCTTCTTTTCCCCACCTGACAGGTGCTGCTGAGCTTAGTGCATCATCACTGCTGTATCCTGTCCCATGGGAACACAGGTAAAGCCACACACCTGTCATTCATTTGCACCTGTATGCAGCGTTGCCAGGTCCATGGTTTTCTCATAAATTGGGTTACTTTTAAACCGCAGTGGGTTGTTTTATTTTCCATGTGTTAAAGGTTTGACATACTGCATGAATTTTTCTTTACTGAAATGCTCTGAAATGCGGTTGCAGGGGGGCTCCTAACCACCCCCCACCCCTGGAACGTGATCGTGAGAAGACTGGGATAGCCTTGGATGGCAAGTTTTGATTGACCATTGGGTTGATTTTGTTAACCAGATCTGGCAACCCTGCCTGTATGCCCGGGCTCTGAGCCAGAGATCCATTCACTTAAACGAGTGCTTAGAGTTGATATGAACAGATGAATTTGAGTATGAAGAGACTGAGGAGCAAGAACATTTACTTGGATCAATTCATTTGGTGTGTTGCTGGATCTGACCCAGCTGATAATGTGATGGGTGCTTCAGTTTGACTTGGAGCGTGTTTTGGTTTTTGGCTTTATTCTGTTTTGTAACAATTTGAAATAAATATCAGTGTTGTGTGAAGGTTCATCAGTGACGTTTCAGTTATTTAAACAGTGACCATTTCAACTCGTTTCAGATGATTAAGATCAGCATGTGTGAATGTACTTGACCGTACAAAGTACTTTAAAGCTAATTTAAAAATTAAACATTAGCTAGAGGACTTAAAAAGCTCAAATGGGCCCCTTAAACTGCACCGATTCAGTCTGTTTTTCTGGGTATTTATGGATAACAGGCGACTCAAGTCTGTGGTTAACTGTGCGCTCTTGAGCTTTCTGGAACACTTGAAAGAACAGAAACATTCTGTTCATGTAAACGCAAACACTTCTAGCTTAGCTAGACATTTGAAGGTAACCATTACAGCTCTTTAAGTAGTAAGCGTGCAGGTACACAAATGGCACAAATTTGTGCTAAGTATGTTTTTTTATGCTAAGTATGTGCTTTTGGACTGCATGCTGGTAATGCATTTGCAGTTATATACTTGCGCAGCGTATGTTTCTGGCTTAAGTGTGTGTGTGTGGAGGGTGTTGTTCCCTTCAAGGTAATATTTTAAGTAGAATATTTTAAGTAGTAATATTTTAAGTCCAGAAATTGGTGCTTAAAACTCTGTGCTTGACTAACAGCCGTATAGAAGTACCAAACACTCCCCGACATTGGTCAGACAAAAAGATGGCCTCGCCCCCAAACGCATGCCATTGGTTGAACCATCATGAAGGTCTGACTCAGCCAGACTCCAACAGGTTGCAGATTGCCTCATACTTCACAGAAAGAATAAACACATTATTATTACTTAGTAGAATTTTTAAAATATTCCAATGTATGACACATTGTTGTTTATTTTTCATTCATGTATTGTGTGTTCAAATGAATAAATAAAACAGCATGTCTGTTTGTTAAAGCTTGATAAATGGTTGTGGATAATTGTTGCGTAAGATAAGAAGTGGATTTCTTTTTCACTGTGTATAATAACAGAATGAATGTTAGATTAAACCAGAGGTGGATATTTTAATTGGATAATTACAGGAGTGGATGCCAGGTGCATCATTGTTTAAAAAGCAGACAGTTGAATTTTAGTATTGGAATTATAAGAGCTTTGGAAATGTGGAATATACTCACTGTTCTGGCTGGGCGTTTGCATCAAACCACTGTGCCAAGTTCTGGAATAGTTTTTATGCCCAGCAGATTCCTGTCTGAATGACAGGGTAGTATTTGAACCAATGCCGTGGCCATGGTTTTTATCCTGTTTCTATGGAAACCATGCAGATGATGTCTGTATAGGTTTACATGCTGTCAACACCTGCCATCATCGTATATGCATCAAAAACCTAATACATGCAAACAATCCATAGAGAGTTTTGCCTATTCCCTAATTTTAATTTGAGGTTTTCCGTCAACTCCAGGCATCTATGATGGCCACCACAAAACATCTCATTATGCAAATTTGACTGGTGTAACTTGACGTGAAGCAACATCTGTGCATACACAGATGTTATAATAACTTCGCTTATTATAGAATAACTTCGCTTATTTATTATCCGAGTTATGATGTGAGAGGCAGATGTTTCTAAGCTTTTGATGACAAGGAAAACATACACTGTATTCTGGCAATGAGCTAACTACAAATAACATTAATTAAAGCTTAGTGAAAATGTGTTATACATGCAGAGAAATGTATTTTGTGTTTTATTCTGGGCAGCTAACAGCCCACCCACACAGTTCCTCCGTTTGTGTTACAGCTGTGCGGTAAGTTTGAAAATGACGCACACAACAGTAACGACTGTGAGTTGTGTGGTATACTCTGTTACCATGGTAATATTTCAGTGTTGTATCTCTATATTTGACTTTAGACCATTTTTGTTCTCTGTGGTTTGAGTGAGTAAGAAAAAAGCCTGTTTTTTACATTTCTTTTGTAACAGAAACTTACGCATTTAAAGAATTTTCCATTTGTTCTTGTTAAGGACTCGTACGTACGCTAATGTCCACAGAGGTGCAGAGTTTGTTAATGGCGTTTTTTTTTTCTGGAATTGCTGATCTTCAACAAAACTTTTTGCACGACCCTACTTTGCATTCTTAGAAGTGTTAGTATTGATTTTTTTCAAGGCTCTGTAGGGGATTGCTCTCTCTTTCTTAAAAGAGAAAACTGTCCATTTGCCTCCATGCTGTGATCATACAGGATTTGTGGGTCATCAGTATGTAGCTGTTTTGTATGCTGATCAAGAGAAAAACTCAATCAAGAGATCAAGAGAAACAACTCAACTCTGTTGAATATATTGGCAGAGAACATTGTTTTCCAGTAAATGCAGCTTTGAAACGCATCCAAATATATTGTTTAAAACATGTTTTGCCTTTTCCCTTGTTCTTAGTGTATCTAGATGTCTTTTATATTCCAGATCAAAGAATTCAGTTTATCAGTACCAGTGTAAACGCACACATTCAGAGCAGACACTTACATAACTACACATTCTGTTTTACTTATAGCTCTCACACATTTGGCTGTGTTTATATCCTATTCCACTGCTTGCTGTGTGTGAATTCATTCTGTAATGTTTTTAAAATGTTCCATTAACAACTTAATATTCTTAACAAGAATAACGTTTTTTATGATATAGAAAGTTAAAAAAGTTCTACTAATGTTACTGCCGGAACTGATTTTGATAACTGAGAGAACTTTTAGGGAACCTAGCCGACGTTTTGAGAACCTTCTCTGTTAGGTGTGTATAAAAGCAATTAATTGTGGTACATTGGTGTGTACCAGTGTTTGCTGTTTGTTTTGAAGACCTTATTAAATGGCTTGGCTGACAGTTTTCTCTGTTGAAACTGGAAGTTAGGATGGGGCAAAAACCTGCAAACTAGATGAGTCATCAGTATTTTTGGTATGTTTTTCTTTGAAGTGTGCAAGTATACATTTTTAATGTGTGTATATCAGACACATTTTTTGTGCCTGTTTAAAAAGGCATTGCTCACACAGACTGGACGGGGTGATAATTAAATGTTTTGCCAACTTAAAAGACATTAGCATATAGAGGACCTCTAACAGACAGACTAAAAGCTATAAAAATCTATTTTGATTTGAATATTATTGACTAAATAGCTTGAAAAGGTCTGTGACTCTTGTAACCCTCTTATGGAGTCTCTCCGGAAGGAGGCTAGTGCCTGCAAGAATGAATTCTGTTATCCTAGCACAAAAGCCAGTCTGAATAACAATACAGAAAAGATTAAATAAAATAAGAGAAAAAGATAAGAATGAGAGGTGAGAAGAGGTGTGTTGCCTGAGGAATGGTTGATTCTGCTCATTTGAAGGAGGGGTGAGAGGATGAGAGAATAATATTGAGGTGAACACTTACTGAGTGGCAAGGAAATGAAAGGAAACCAAACTGTGTGTGTGTGTGTGTGTGTAACCATCACTTATTTCATCACACACTTTCTCTCTCTCTCTGTGATTGGCCAGTGCTGTAGGTGATTAGTTTGCCTATTGGTTGCAGAATCTTGCCATCTAAGCAAAAAGTCAACTGTGTTAAAGTGTGAAAGTTATATTTTATAGGTAAACAATAGCTGGCAAGAATAGATATCATCCCATGGGGAGGGGGGAGTCACCAACTGGCGTTCATCTTTCCATCTGTAGTGAGGAGTCTTTAATGTAGTCTCTGTTCCTGTCGCTAAACTGGTAGAGCATCATGTTGGCAACACAGAGGTGGTGGGTTCGATTTCAGGGACCACTCATTAATGTAAATGCATGTAGTCTGGATATCTGTCATTCAGGGCAATAAAATGTGATAAATATGCAGTTTGTGGTGTCCAGTTATTCATCCGTGCGGGACAGGGTGGGGCTTATACACGGAAGGAGGGGCGGAGCCGAGGTGAGAAATGAAATCACTTCGACACACAGGAAATTAGACAGTGGACCTGACTTGACCTGACTGAATCAGAGCCCTGACCCAATGCAGTCTCCATCACAGAACTCATCAGCCTCCGAGTGCTGACCACAGAATACAGGAAACTACTGTGTATTTGCTCGTCTGTGATAAATGATCAGCATTGTTGGCCTCTGCAGGTTTTTTAATGTGAGGGTCAGGGATCAATGTCAGTCTGGATGAGGTCAGGAGAAACGGTGGATGCCTCCAGCATCTGTTTATGGCCCCTGATAAGAATTTAGTCAATGGTGCAGTGGGGTCCAAAAACGTCTGAGACCACATTCAAAAATGGAAATAAAAAATCTGATTGAAATATGGAAATTTGAATAATTTTAATAATGAACTTTTTGTGTAAAAGAGATGATTTTTAATGGACATCTGACATATGTGGTGTTATGGATTCAACAACCACAAATAAGCTGCTCAGAGTAATAAACTGGACTGGCCAAAGTCTACAAAATGATCAGCTTCAGTAAATAAGCATGGCCGGAAATTGACTCCTGTTTGTGTCATTAACACCATTAGATGGAGCTATATGCTCGTTTTACAGTTTCATGTGAAATGGCGTCAAATGCACATACCGTCCAATATCTGAAACAATTCATCACAGCACTGTAAGTGAATTCAAACGATTTTATATTTAATGAGGATCTTAAAGAAGAGTTTCCTCAGATTGATCACAAAGAAAATTGATTTACATTTTATGTAAAAACCAGTGCATGCATAGAATAGAGAAACATAAGACTGGTACATGTTAAACAGTAGAAAAACAGTAAAACCTGCGATAATAAAATGCTCACATGTAAAAGAAATCGCTTTAAGATCTTTGGGAATAAAAAAATCGTCTCTTCAGATCTTGAGAAATGGCCGAAAGCAATCAGGTTTATCGTGTATTAATAAAGCACTTAAAAGAAACAGGACTAATAAGTAGAATGGAGGATAAAGTTATATAAACTTATTATATAAAGTTTGTTTTGTGAATTATTGAGCGTTTTATCCTCCAAACCTGTAGATAGCGAAAATGCACCAATAAAGAAAAAAAACTCATTACAGAAGAAGCAGCAGCGACTCAAACAGCAACCGGTGAGTGTTTACATCAGTTTCATTGTAATCTGCTTGATCATTTTACTTTATAGTGTTACAGTAAATGTAAACGAAGCTTTTTCTTGCTGTTTTCTATTAGACGGGTTAAACTGGGTTCATCTGTGCGCTTAAATCCGATGAGAAAGTGTTTTGAGGAGGGTCAATAAGTACAGCGTTTTCTTTACTCTGTCTATAAAAACTATGTCTATAAAGTTAATATTTTATGTATTTGAAGTCTGAGACGTGGGGACGGTGAGCAGATGGAGGGCGAACAGTCTGCAGTTTTAGTATCAGTCAATATTAAGTTATAAATAGTCTGTGCATAGCACTTCAATAACATGTGATTTTGGCCACATGTATTTAGTCTTGTATTGAAACCGAGGGGGACCAACTCCAATGCCCCTGTTCTCACTTTCTACCTCTTACCTGTTTACATCTGTTTACAATATGTTTATTTTTAAACCTGACATAAATAAATATGAAGCTTTGTGCCAGTGTTATCATATGTATGTAAATGTACTCATTTGTTTCCCAAATTAGAAATTTGGGTTTCTGCAAATGTTATGGACTAATAAACTGTTGTGTTTCTTTTTAGATGAGAACAGTGATTTTAAAACGGTCTGTACATCAAAACAGAAACTGACAGCACAGACATTTTCCTGCATCACGAGCGGAAAGTGATGCAGGAAAACTTAGCAAGAAAACGCCCAAAACAGAAGCTTCTCACCTGCAGGAGATGTGAGAGCATCTTTCCAACCTCAAAAGAGAGGAAAGTTCATTCAGAAATTCACAAAGAGAAGCGGCAGTTCCATTGTGAGCATTGTGGGAAGGATTTTTTCACAACAACTTCTAATATGAACGCTCACATGAAGACCCACAGCAAGGAAAAACCTTTCCAGTGTGGTGAACGTGGCAAGCGAATGTGGCAAGAACACACACTGGGGAAAAACCGTACAAGTGTCCCCACTGCGAGAAGAGATTCAGCAATGCATCGTACGTAAGAAACACGTACGGTTACACCACAATGAGAGATCGTATCAATGCAGCGAATGTGGAGAACCTTCAGGCAGTTGAATAGTCTAAAGTTGCACCAAAAAACTCACTCTGAGAAGAAACTATCAGTGTTCACACTGTGATAAACGTTCATCTGAAATCAAATCTGATTCGCCATGAGAGAACTCACACTGGAGAGAAACCGTATCACTGCTCTATCTGCGAGAGAGATTTGCTTTTTTAGGAAGCTTTCAGAAGCATCTGAAGAAACATGCTAAAAAACAACCTCCACAGGAATCATCATAGCGTCTTTTATCATTTTAATTGACTAATTTTCTATTGTTTTCCATTATTTATAATAATGTTTAATCTTAGTTGATTGCTGTATTGTCTTCCTGAGATAAGAAAATGGCCTCCATCTCATCGTTTTCAATAATGTCACAAGCAGTAATTTTCCACTGTCTTTTTATGATGTAACAACTGTTGAATCTCTTTATCGTCAGACTGAACACTGAGAACTCGACTAAGATTGTTCAATAAACTCTCTTCACTTTATTTCATCACTTTATCTGTTGTCTGCTGTTCTTCCTCTGTATCTGTCTCGTGGTTGAAAACAAGTGTTAGTTCTCAACAGAGTTGACTGTCTGTGAGTAAAGGATAGCAAGACATCTGCTGAGTACTAGTGAACTGGATCTGAACCCTGGATCTGTAGGAACTGTTTTAGCTTAGATTGGTTTCTTTAGGCAGAATTTTGTTTTAGTTGGATCTGTCATTTTACGAATCAGAATCGTTGCACTTTTTACTTCTGAACTTGTAATTAGGGCCCAAACACTGAAAGTGTGAAGCGGCTTTAAACGTTGAACGTTTGTTCCTTTGTTCTGTTTTGCCGCCACCAAGCAAATGTTTCACACAGTGGTCTCGCCCGATTTCATTCACATTAACCTGCGGTGCTGCAAACAGCCGGAAATAAAGTGACGGCAATTGACTCGCCACCTTTGAACACGGCCAATTATGTTTCTGTAGCCCCGACCTCAGAACAAGTGCAGTGACAAACTTTCCTCATGTCCCACATTTTTAAGCTCTTAAAGAGACCGTGTACCCTATAATGAAAATTCTGTCCTTATTTACTCACTTTGAATGTGTTTGAAAGGGCATATGGATAAGTAAATGATGACAGAATTTTAATTTTGGGTAAACTGTCTCTTTAAGAATGCTTAGAACATAGAGCAACATCAGAAAATTTGAAATGCTGTTCTTTTTACAGTCTTTTTACAATATATTGCTTAAAGTTTGTATGTGATTCTGTAGGCCTGAGCCAGCTTATAACAGCAGTGTGTCCATTTGTGTTATTAGATGGATGTTTTGTGTATGTGTTGCCGTAGCAACCCAGCTTGTTTTTTTTAATGCGCAGCAAACTTTGTTAGCGATGCCGTTGGGGTTAGAAATGTCAGTGATGGAGGAGGGTCTAAAATGAGTATAAGTGTGTGGGATGACAACAGGATTTTGTTGGCATTTATTGCACTGCCTACAGGCTTCATCATTTGAAAGGAGTCAGTATGAGAGTGTCTGTGGTGGTCAACCAATGGCATGCGTTTAGGGCCGGACTGTTTGCTTTTAGACCAATGGCAAACTACGAAAAGGTTCTGTCCAAAACAACCTTTTTGTAATTTCATTTTGTGATGCAGGTAGCACAGTTTAACAGAATTTTATTTTTCAATCTGCTTTATATGTGAGCATGTATTTTAGAATCTTTTGAAAGTCACATAATGGTGCAAAAAGAGAAAATGGTATGTGTCCAGCTGCACATACTAACAATACAGTACCACATACCATAGTGGTACAGTACCACCTCCCCAAAGCAGTTCTGGAGGTCAGTTCTCTTCTGAACTTTAGCAAGGTGCTTTACTGCTAAAACAACAATAGGTCAATCTTGTATAGATCCTCTTTCAAGTAAAGGTCCTTCAAATTGTACTGTGAAGCAGAAGAATGCAAACTGAGGCCATACTTTAATTTTAATCTGGACAGACGCCTGTTTTGTTTTTTAAATCGATGGTTTGGAATGTAAAATGATTTCACAGAACCTCTTCTGTCTTTAGATATTTCTGTGTGCTGATGCTGTGGGGTTGCGCTCAAGTTTATTCCACACGTTATAGATTTGTTCATTTTATGGGTCCTTCGTGGGTGATTAGGTGGTTTGTAAGCAACATAGACCTTACTTAGCAAAGGCTGCCCTGTGAATTATCAGATTTTTGCTCTTGTATTCAGAACTGCTTCTAGAAACAAACAGGTTTTAATGAAAAGCCCTGCGGTGAAACGCAATAACGTGTCTCCTACGCAGTAAAACGCGCATAGATCGATTCATCGCAGGTACTGCGGCACCAAATAAACAAATAAACTCTTGTTTTAATGTCCCCTGTCCGGATAAACACACTCAAACACACACAACTCTAATCCATCAGGTTGTCATGGCGCCAGATGTGGGGGTAAATTTTATAAAACAATGGCGTTTACCGCATCACAGACTTTTATGAAGTCAGAGGAGTCATTTTGTTTGATGATCATTAATCTTCAGCTGTTTTTGTGAGTGTGAAGCCAAAGTCTGAAACCATTGACTTAAACTCATTTGAACAGTTGTTGCATTGGTGCGAAGAAATCTTAATTGATTCTGTATGTATCTGTTGTATCTTGTATCTCATTTATTAGCTTGAAGGTAACCTCTGTGTGTGGCTGGCTGCCTTTGACTGGCCTGTATATCAATGTTTGTGTCTGAAATATTACAGCTGGAGTTTTATGTGTTGAAGGTGAATGGGTGAAAATATGTGTATGCACTGTGTGAAGAAAACTCTGAGGTACAATGAAGGTCTTGGATGTGAATCAGTGAAACTGTGGCCACCTGACAGGTGTTTGTGTGGGTATGTTAGTATTCAATATCCATTTATTTCCCTGTAATCAAATTGTGCTCTAAAGTAATTGCGTTCACTAATTTCTTGCTTTGTTAACCATGAAGAACAGATTTCAATTTATGTTTTATTAAGGTGACTTTCGATGGCAAGAGAATTTGTTGGGTTTTAATCACTATTCGTGACACTAGACGTTCAGGTGTGTGTGTGTTTTTGGAGGTAAATTGTTTTATATTTTATAGTATTTGATGGTGATCCTGTTACTTTAAATGAGATAAGACATAGACTCCTTAATTTCCAAAAAAAGCGTACAAATATGAATGAGATTTTGGTAAATCTTTTTCTCATTCTTTTTTGACTGTGTTAAATAATGAAGTCATATGTCACACATATATCACTGTTTGCTTTGAGCCCAAAGATTTGGTGTCCAGAGTTAGCTGCTTACGATAGTGTGCTAGCATCTACATGAGAGCCACATTTGTTATATGAGTGGGAAACATAATTCATGCAGAGAACCTGCATTGAGCTGTTTACAAAGCTTGTGAGAAGTTTAACCAAATACATAGATAATGTAACTGAGGGCACTTGTGGCCTGTTGGTAGAGAGTTGGACTTGTAATCAGAAGGTTGCTGGTTCGATTTCAATACTGGCAGGTAACAACTGAGGTGTCCTTGAGCAAAACATCTAATCCATAATGTCGCAGCCTCAGGCTCATATAGCTCAGACATTATACACTGCTACACACACCACCGTGTCCTTATAGACTGCGTACAAATTAAGCATTAAATTAATCTTTGGGGTAATACTCCTTGAAATGAAAACATGACAAACTGAGCGGCTCCTGTAGTAGGAAATGACTGAGTTTGCTCATTCATGTGGGGAAGTCTTTCATTCTTTCCCCTTTGTAATTTTGCCTTTAGTCTCTTGGTCATATTCCGTCTTCCCTGTTAGAATCTTTACCATTACGCTTCCACACGGCTGTGATAAATGCCGGCCTACAGAGGCTGTGAATGTACCGAGGATGATCATTACTGTTTCTGGGTCCACACAGTCTCATGAGGTTCAGCCCACAGAACGGTTAAATGTACAGTAGTGAGTAGGAGGAGAATGAACAGTAATGATGGAGGCAAAAGTGGTTTGCAAATTACCAGCAACATGATTATAACTTCAACCTTCTTTGATCTGTGGCACTTTTTTTCTGAATTCCTAAGTAATGCAAATGTCTTGCAGACAGAAATTATGTTCTTAGCAATTAATTATCATTGATTCTTATAAACAAATGAAGCTTTTATTGCTCTCAAAATATTGTGCAATGCACATTTGCATCCGATTCAAAGTGTTTTTGGTTTCACCGTGTTTTAAAGGTGTAGTGAAGTTAATAATTTTAATATAAAATATTTTTTGAGCATTCTGTAAGTGACCTTTCACCTTTAAATTGGATGCAAATGTGCATTGCACAATATTTTGAGCGCAATAAAAGCTTCTTTTGTTTATAAATAGCTTTCACCCACATTTGTGAAAAAAAAAATAGACCTTTTCAAAAATATGAGAGAGAAATAATGGACTGCTCTCTGTGATTGAGGAAAAAACTGTGCCATCCATCAAAACATCAGTTATTTTCATAATCTGAGTCAGTGAAATTAAAAATGTGTGAGAGGGGCTTCCTGTGTTGTGATCAAGACTTGCTAATCACAGCAGGACGGCTTTAAATCTCCTAAAATTCCTCTTTAAAGTTTTCCACTGGCACCGACTGATGCTGCTAGCGCTGATATACACAGAACTATTAATTCTGTCCTCTCTCCTATTTTTGCCTCTGATGTCTGGGGCATATGCGACATTGATGCAGCATTATTTAACTCTGTCACTCGCAGCATTTCTCATCACAAAGCTTGATGATCACAAATGATTGTCACAGTGGGAACGTGTCGACTGAGGCCTAAGTTCTGATGCGCCCGCCACCCGCATGCTAACCAATCAGATGTGGATTATTCAAGCTTCCTTCTCCTGGGTTTTTGTGTAGTTTAGAGGTGTAATTTTAGTACGTTCATACAGATACTCATCCATCAACATCTGTTTTATAAACATCTCAGTATTCAGGCTTCATATTGAAATGATTTGTAAATTGTGAAGGAAGGTGAAAAGATAGCTGTGGTCAGGGCTCATTGCTACTTTTATCAAAATGCTCATTAGTACTGACTGTGATTTTATCACTTGCAAAATTACAGCGTTCAGAGTCGTTTGTTGAGACATTGTTTCCAATCTACATTAGTGCCTCAAATGATAATCAGATCTGGCCATATAGATTTAAATGCATTTTAATAAATTAAAATGTAATCCTATTTCATATCACAGCCTTGAAATGGGTTTTTAAATGGGCCTTATTGCTGCCTGTCTGAAAGTCATAATGACACTCGCCTCTTCGCACCCCGGTACAAACAACTGACTTTTGTTGCTGACATTTCTTACAAATTCCCCGTTATGTACTGCAGTGCCTCGTTTTGGCATTAAATAAATTAATTAGTCATGTTTAGATGAACCCCAGGAAAATGAGGTTACATAATCACCACAGATATCAATGAACATACTGCTGTTTGACAGTTTGGGAGGTTTTTGGTTGAAGTTTGGACTGGATTAGACCAGGACGATGGCTTGAATTGGTCGCCGTGGAGAAATTCCAACCTGTTGGTTGTTCTCAAAGGCTGCGAGCCATCGCTGGAGCCATTAACTCAGCGGGGAGTTTAGCTGGTGGGGCGTTATTGCTCACCCGCTGACAGAAACAGTTGGAGACAGTTAAGGGAGCTGGCGATTTGAAACAACACTATCTGTGTCACTACATGTTGATATTATACTGAAGAATGCATTTTTCCTGAAGTCCCTAAATTAAAATAGTTTTTTATAAAGTAGCCTTCAAACATATAT
>JAZGTK010011899.1:0-15266 GCA_036877625.1 Ambastaia sidthimunki
TCTCTCTCTCTCTCTCTCTCTCTCTCTCTCTCTCTCTCTCTCTCTCTCTCTCTCTCTCTCTCTCTCTCTCTCTCTCTCTCTCGCTCTCTCTCTCTCTCTCTCTATGCTGGTGTAGAGCCGCCAGGCCCTATTGACAACAGCAAGATTGCAGTCATGAAAAGCGGACATATCCAGCTTAAACAGGGTACAACATTAAAACACATTCACATGGTCGTTTTGTCACGTACCACCCTGTTGTTTTGAGTGTCCCTCAGTAGCGTTTCAATTTACAGTGGTATGTCAATTTTAAAACCTCTCGTGTTCTGTTACAATTTGTTGTGCTTCATTGAGCTTTTCTTAACACAAGAATGCATCTTATGTCAACGCCCTTTGAAAAACATGCCTGATCGAGTCAGGTGAACCCAAAACTAATAATATAGTCTAATTATACAGGGTTTCCTTTAAGATGATTAGTCAACCAGTTCAGGCAATCCACCAACTAGTTGATTCCCAAAATACATGGTATTGCACATTCCCAGTTTGTATATGGTTCATTATCTATGTGTGCCGGTTTGTAGGAGCAGACTATGGGCAGATATCTGAGGAAACATGGCAGTACTTGTTAAATATTTATGGTGGTGGACCAGAGATTGCTGTGCGCCAAACAATCAGCCCCCCAGACACGGACACACATGGAGAGAGTAAGATAGAGGCAGAGACCAGAGCCCTGTGAAGTGGTAAGACACACATACATACCTACAGACTTACATGCGTACTGCTGTGCATGTATGAAATAGTGATAAAGGCTGAATGCTATTTATTCTATACTGTGTGAACACACTGGAAGGTTAATATCAGATGTATTTCATCAGAACACTCATTCTAATCAAAAGCATTTTAAAAATGTAATTTTTAAAATTAAGAAACTTAAATAAACCATTATGGCTGTTACTTATATAGTTACATCATCATCAAATACAAAAAATAGCATTAACAATATTACACAATAAACTCTGTTAGAATACTTCAAATATTTTAAGCTGGAGCCATGTCAGATTTTATAGCTGTCTGTTTACGATATGGTATGGTTGGTAAATTTTTATGTTTTCACTGCTATCTGAGTTAACATGTCCTGCATTTTCACAGCTATTTTCAAAATAAAAGTTTATTTCTTTCTACTTCGTACTAGTAACAATTTGTTTATAAAGGCACTAAACGTAGCATCAAATGAACATTTATATATTTAAATAGATAATATTTTTGTCCTGAGTCTGGTCTTTGTATTTGGGAAACACGAAACACTCAGTTGTTTCTGATTGGTTATTTTGTTGTCTGTTTTCTTTGCTCTGCTGTAGGTGATGATGATGCATGTGGACAGAGTTTCTCATGATGCTTACATTCATGTCTCACAAGCACTTTGTGAGCGTTTCTGTGAATCTGTTATTTGTGACTGACAGATCTGTCATAGTGTAGGGAAGTGTCTTATTCATTACGTAAAATAAACATTATCAGGCACGACGAATTTATTAGGAACATTTATTCGTGCGTGTCTGTGATATGCTTGTTTATCAAGGGCACTAAAGGCAATGATGTAAGTCTAGTATCTTACAGAACATTATTTGTTTCAGTAGTACAGAGATAATTACACAACAGATGATGTATTCTGAGGGGGACACAGGCCTGCTGTCACTCAAAACTTATGTTAGAGCTTCTGTGTAAGCAAAATAGGCCTGAAATTAGTGTCTGCATGTTCACAGCAGCCTTCCCTATCTTCACTGTAATCACAATAATTCAAACTACATGACAGCGTCACATATGCAGATGTAATGTGACACAAAATGATGTCATTGTGAGTTTCCTGAGTTTTTTTTTCTTAGTTATGATACTTTTAAGTCTCGCAATGAAACATGATAATTAGGCTTCAGATGTTAAACACTGTTTTACAGCAAACTGCAAATCATGTACTTTCAAATTCCAACCGATTTCTTGCCTACAAGAAATAAAAATAGTATTAGAACAAAAATAGTTCTAATACTAAGCAATGAAATTGTTGTGATTATGTTCATGCTATAATTCTTTAGAAACACTTCTACAGAAATAAGCTTCGTTGTGGCAGATATGATTACTTATCATGCTTTTGCATAAGAAGCTACAGTTCAGGCATAAAAATGATTAATGTTGTACAGCAACAGGATGTGATGTCATAGGAGGCTTTGCCTTTTTGATGCTGCTAGTTTTCTTTAATCTACTGTCTATAAACCCTGTTCTACTGACATTCGACTTGTTTTATCATCATATCCATGATTCCCCATTTGCTAGATTGGGATGTTAAAAGCGCATAAGGAGTTTTGTTGTCTTTAATATTACAATTGGTTGTGCAGCCACTTTGAAATCTTTCCATTGCGACAGCTGGTTGCGTAAGATACCATGTTTGAGATCATCAGTATTAAATGGTCTTCAAATTATCTGACAAATTATTTCACAAATCACATGTGAATGGCAGACACAAAACTTCTCTTTCAAATGCTTGTGCTTTCAACTTAAGTCTGCATCATATTAAATGTTGCAATGTTTTAATGATTATACATTTGATTAATATATATATAGTTGCGTGTAATACCACACCCTGGTCTGAACTAAACTACTTTTCTAAGGGAACGTGCAATGAGGTAGATTAGATGTGTTAAAAATTCTAAAAGATTAGTGTTAAAATACTTTTTGTATATAATAAAATGTACGTTTTTATTTATAATTGTTCTCTTTCTCATGCGTGAAAGGTCAGAATTCTGTTCAATTGTGTATAGAATTACATGGCTATATTTGGAAATAAAACATGTTATATATTTGGTTGCAAGAACTTTCCAAGGTAACTTCTGTATGTAATGTATTTTTAACTTAAGTGATTTAAATCTCCTTTAAATGTTAAGATGTGTCTGATTTGACAACCAGAAATAAAGCCTGTTCTTTCTCCACTGTGTCTGATTCTTTTTATTTGTTTGTCTGATCATAAACTGTGTGGTGCCAAATACTGTTTTCCTTCTATGAGCAATTACTGTGAATTCCCAAGAATTGTTGGGAATTACACTGGCTTGAGCCAGTCTTGAACTTAAGATCACTTTTTGCATAACTGTTTTAAGCTCACTTGTTTTAAGCTCAACTGTCAACAGTGGAAAGAAATCTCAGTTAATTTGGAAAATATTGTTTTCCTTTTTTTACCACTCTGATTGGCTTTAGTGTTTGATTATTTAAAGATTAAATTTTTTTAAAGATCTTTTTTATTTTTAAGATTAATCTGATTATTTAAAATTATTGCTTAGATATTAACAACATACTACACTAGTTACACTTAACCATTTTAACCTATTACATTTATCTTTACACACCAACAACCTTTTTTTCTATTCTTAAAAAAAGCCTTGTTATTTTCAGGCTAAGCTATTTTCATGCTTCCTTCATTTATGAACACAAACTGTATTATCAGTATTGTCAGGATCTATACAGTATATATTTCAGAGCACCAAGCCCTGTTTAATTTTGAGAAATAGCTACTCAACATGAGCCTCATGCTCTGTGCGCCCCTTTATCTCATTGATCTTAATCACCACTCGCCATGTGCCCCCACCCCTCCTTTCCTTTCCATCCTCTCTTTGTCCTTAAACAGCCCCTAGAATATTGCTGTAACCAACTCTCCTATATAAACCAAATGATCCCACAGAGCAGTTAAGCATTGATGTTACAGGGACCGTCAGTGGTGATGTCATTTGAAGTCTTCACTCTTCACCTCTGCAGACTGAAGCGAGCACAGGAGGAGGAGATGAGGATGCTGAGAAGCAGCGTTGCAGAGCGCCCAGCTGAGTCTTGCATCCCTGCAAAGAAAGGATTGTAATTTTCCATAGCATCTTTCTGACAAGTAAGTCACCATTCTTTTGGTTTTATGTATTGTTGCATCTGTTTTTTTTATTGTCTGAAGGTTTATTTCACATAAATAATAACATCTTGCTGGCTTGGTTTAGCATGTGTGATACTAGCTGGGTTACAGAAACATCTGCTGTGTTCAACAGAATGGATTAAATTACAGAGACTAAACGATTGGTTTATTGTTATCTGAGATTATGTGCACTGTATCTGAGTGTATTAAATGATAGTAAGCATATATATATACCAAAAATGCAATTTAATCACTAAAAAAACTCCCTGCATTGTCACAGAGGTACAAAATTCATCCTATAAATTCAGAGAGGCCTCATTTAAGAGAAGTCTTTTAAGAGAAGTCTTTTAAGTCTTTACAAATGTTTGATTTACAAAATATGATTTTTCATTAATGGGAAAAGGGTTGATTGTGAACACACCCTCTTTTAGTGTGTTAGAGAATGTACTGAAGTATACAAAATTGACTTTGTTTTTGTTGCTACCAGTACTTAATTCCCCAGCATTGTTTATTATTCAATTGCTAATTTTTAATTTTTATTTGATGTTTACTAAAATCATGAAACCTTACAAACTTTTTTTGAAGAAATGATTTAAGGAGGTAATTCTGAGATCACTGTGTTCTAAATTACCAAATCCTCAAATTTACCTACTTATTTGCCTTCATAAGACGACTGCTCTCAATAATTCTAAAAACAAGGACAGCTAGCCAGAAGTAGACCATGTCTGGCATGAAGTAATGACCTCATGGCTATAAAATGAATTTTTAAAAGAGCTTGTTATTAACACCTCAGTGCATTCAGAGAGCTTTTGCATTGATGTCAAACTGTCAGAGCTCGACTGCTTCAAATGATCTTAAACTGCTGAGCAGTCAATATGTTTTTTGCCTATAGTTATTCGTATGCACTTTAATTGGTGAACATTCATGCAAAACAATGCTGTCATCACACTGTAATGTACTGATTTTATTAAAAAGATGACACTTCAAATTCGTATTGTCAGGTGTTGTTTTAGAACAATTGTAAAGATGAATCATACCAGAAGTGTCATATGAAATTACAGTATATCAACTGTACAACCTCTAATTACTATATCTGTGTGACCACAGGAATTAGTTGTAAGGCTTCTTCTTTTATTCTGAAAACATGTTGTCAAATATTATATGACTAAAACAGGCCATTTGAATTTGTTTTACATGTTAGTTTGGATGAATGTTCATATTAGTTTGATATAATGTGCAAATTATCTCCATGTTGGTTTTAAAGACGTTTTCTGTTTCTCTCCCCAGTCTGGGACATGCAGGGACCGATGATACCACAGTGCATTCAATGACAATGATTGGAGCCACACCCAGGATTCTCAGGGTGGGAGGACGTTGCCTCAGATATCTGTGTGTGGCAAAAAAAAGGGGCTTTGTTTTGCTTTGTTTTGTCTGTTGCAAAATTAATGTGAAGTCAACAAAAGCAAAAACAGGTGTGGTAGAGAGATTTTTTGAGAAACTTCCATCTCTGTTGTCATCTTCAATGGTGTTGTGTTTCTAACCAACACTACACGATTGATGTTTTAAGACTTACCTTTAGGAAGGATCTGCAAGGGGATACTTTTTCATCCTGTTCAGAGAGTGCAAAACAGAGTAAATATTTACACTGTATTCCAGTCATCAGTGGGTTGTGCCGTGACCTCGTAACCTCTGAACTTTTAGTAAATTTACATCAGTACCCAGTCTAGCACTGATCTATTTGCAGTGCGTGACGCATGCTACAACTGGCTCAGTCTAGCTGTGTTTTTTGTGTTAAGGCATCTCTTCCTTTCCCCTGCTTTCTTTTCTTTCAGATTTCTTCTCGTACTCCACCTTGTAATTGTCACTACCTCCAGGCGAGGGTTTGAACAAAACATTCTAAGAAAAGACACTTTAGACAGTTGCTTTCTCACGCTTTCTTATCTGTGCTTTCCATATAGCACTTCTCACAAACACGCACACAGCACACAAAGTAAATGGACAATTTTAGTGAATATAATGAGTGAAGTATGCCGTTGCCAAAATGCCATTAATCAGTGAATGTTTCAAAAGAAAAACATAGAGTTTGAATGAGTAAATGGCTACGTTTTATTATCATTTGTCATTACAGTCTTACTAAGTAATGTCTGCTGATTTGTCTCTGAGTCAGGTGTGAACTAAATGGAACTCTGTGTGTCATGTTTGTTTGAGGTGGAATATGGTGGAATCAGCAGACATTTAGAGCATGTCTGGGTGAACATTCAAGCATTTGTGTATGAGAAAGAAAAAAAATCTGACCACAGTATACATCAGGCATAATATATAGTAATGGGTTGTGCCATTTGTACACAATTGCTTGATATGTGGAGTTTGTTTGGGTCACACAGAGACCAGACGTCAATGGACATGTTTAGGCTGCCTGAGGTCTCTCAGCAGGACTACCACAGACTTTCAGGCCTGCATTACACTTCCTCTTTCTCTGATGCTGAGGACTGCTGCGATGACATCACCAGCACAAGCTCCTCCTCCTCAGACTATCTTGGAATGGAGTGTTGACACTTGATTCGTTTTGGAGCTTGCAGGTGACTTTACTTAGACCTTGTGCCAAATATATTTATTTCTCTTTATAAGTCAAAACTGTGTAAAACGCACTGCACGTTAAGGGTCTCTAACTCACCAAGATTCAAATTTACACAGTCTGTCCAAATGTAATGGGGTCCTCATTTTGTTAGTACTTGTCCAGCATCAACAATGAATCCCACATTGTTAAGATTTAAGGACATGGCAACAATAATATACCTGTCAGGTATCAGGCCATATTTATTTAACTAATGACAAAAATGGTCAATCGCATTGTTTATGATTTTGTTTTTAATACAAGAGCATCAGTTGAATATTGCACTAATGTACAAACAAGACCAAAAGCGTGATATTAAATCATATTAAAATGTCAATGCAGTTAAAACAATTAACTTTTTGATAAAATAATGAGGTGTCAGAGTACTCTGATATTGAGTATTCTGCTCCTACATTCATTCTACTATCTATCATAATCCTGTTTTGGGCTCTTTATGCTTGAAAAAAATGTTTGGAAGAGCAGATGAAATACTGTTTCTTAAGCCATTATAAAAGTTTAATGTATGTTAATTATGCATTGATGAGGTAATTAACAGCCACAGTACATCAAGGTTTGTGTGTTGCTGCGTGTTAATTGATTTTTGTGCATTTAATGCTTTTCAGATAAGAGGTTTAATGGGTTTGTAGTTAATGCTGTTACATCCTATTTGCCAAAGAAACTTTTTTAACATAGAACATGCACTGGTCATCATTTACATCTTTAAATAGCAAATAACGGTCACTGTTGCACGGTACATATCTTTGTCCAGACACAGATTTACCGTAAACGATGTCAAATAAATGAAGATCTATGAAACTGTAAATGGCTCTGTTTGGTTGCGCTGTCATTTGTATGTTACGCTACCTGTCCCGCCTCACATTCCTCGAATTCCATGCCTGTGGGCTAAGGCTGTCCCAGCTGCATAACAAAATTAATGCAGATAAAAGTTTTAAGTTTTTTAAATACACAACTGTCTATGGACGATACTAAGTTAGGTTTAGTCCACTTCCCAAATATTGCTTTCATAAGATCAAGACAGCACACCTTTGTGCTGTCTTGTATTTCCACTTAAAATTGTCGTCCAATTGTAATTTAGAGGAAGTTGGTGTTATTCAAGTGCAGTGATTTGGATTTAAAGAAAGAATAAAGTTCCAGTTCTCCAGGGCGGCGTCATGAGTCGTATTTATCCGTATCCTCAGATGGGACACTG
This sequence comes from Ambastaia sidthimunki, assembly GCA_036877625.1. Classification (NCBI taxonomy): domain Eukaryota; kingdom Metazoa; phylum Chordata; class Actinopteri; order Cypriniformes; family Botiidae; genus Ambastaia; species Ambastaia sidthimunki. Next base: position 7,732 of record JAZGTK010011899.1, read on the forward strand.
TCGTCACATGGGAAAAACAGAAGTCTGAACGTCAGTGAAAGTTTTTTTCACGTACTGAGTTGTAATAGGCTGGGCCAAACGGTCTAGGGAACGCGTATAAAACGGAACCTTCAGCCGTCTCCATCAATCGGAATAAACTCAGACACCGTTACTGATGCAAGATGCTCGGGAGCGAAGTATTGATGTGCTTCATCTTCTACAGCACGCTTTTGATCTTAAAGATGTACATCATTGCCTTCATCACGGGACAAGTTAGACTTCGGAAAAAAGTAAGTTTTGGTATTTTTTTATTGGGTTTTCATACTATTGCATGAAACATTCAAAGATCGCTTCCATTAAATGACCTCAAATTACTAAATTGATTAACAGAAGCGTTTAGTCTACAAGAAAAAAAATGTTTCCGTTTAGAATAAAAAAGCATGTTCATTTGCTTAAAATAATACTATTGCAATATGTCTGCAATTAACTTGTAAACAAAATGCAATAGATGCTAGGCTGTTAAACTGATTGTATACTGATTGTATAATAGGTATTCACTAATCCCGAGGACGCCATGAGACACGGAGGTGTGCAGTATTGCCGCAGTGATCCATACGTTGAACGCTGTTTAAGGTAACCACGTGAGCCCAGTTCTACTATTGTTCTGTACTCTGTCATTTTTATTCTATGCGTATTCTAAGTTTGTTCATATTGTATGATAAAATTCATTACTATGTTAATGAAATCAATTATCAACAAAATCAATTGTTAATTTATAACTGGTGCTGTATTTCTAAAATGTAATTTTCATGTATTCTATTCTATTCTGTTTCATGTATTCTGTATTCTATTCTGTTCGAATGGGTTGCAATTTCAGACTGTGAAATATTTCTAAATTTGTGTTCCTTGTCTGTAAAACATTGTGTGTCTGATTGGTCTGTTTGGCTTTGCTCCCTCTGGCCCCATTTTGACAGAAAAAAGAGATATAGCTAAAAAGAGGACAAAACAACATTAACACGATAAAAACTGGCTGTGTTGCTGTGATGAAGAAAGGGGAGGGGAAAAGTGAATGACAGGAAATAAGTAAGGGTGAAAGTTATTCCGCAGTCAAATGTGAAATCCAGCAGGAAATGGCTTTTAATTGAAAGTCCTTGATGTGGCAAAAAGATGAAGAAGAAGCTGTATAATGTGACGTTTCACAAAAGTGACTAAGCACTGCTACATAAACCACTGTGCTGGTATAATACTGGGAAATATGAGAAGTCCATTAATGTGTTTTTATAAAAGAAGTATGAAGTACTTACCTCGGTATTTCCTATTACTACAGTATGATCTTTTGAAAGGGCTGCGTGTTCTTTGTGTTTTTTGTGTGTGTGTGATTCAGAGTGGAACTACGTTTAATGTGCAAGATTATTTTATGTTGGCAGAGTTCACTGTTGAGGCATGCTGCCATTAGACTGAAGACCAGATGTTAGACCAGACAGTGTACACCTGAAGTCCAGATGTTGTGTTTACATTCCTCAGTCCCCTGGGGCATCTGACAAATAGTTTTTCATACAGTATGTGGAGCATCCAAAACACCTCAAAATCGAGTCAATTGCAGTTTTTAGAGAACTACATTGGCTAGAAATATTTGCAGGAGAAGTTGGCCCAAGGAAGAAGGTTGTAATGCATGAGGGATGTAGTTAAAGTTGCATTAGGGAAATATAAGGAAACAGTCTGGTGTAGAATATGCTCATCATGAGCTATTGTTAAACAAGCATGGTCACGCTGTATTATATTAAATCATTTATTGTCTTCATCTTTCAAATGTTCTTAAAATTGTGGCCAATAAATTTCCTGTATTTTTCCTTACATTTATTTGCTATATATTGCCAAATCAATGCCATTGTTTATGTTTTCAAAACCAGTTTCTTTTTATTTCAAAATAACAACTTGAGCTGTGCTCTATTTGCAAGAGTTGTTTATTATAAAATGAGGCCTCTGTGATTAACTTTGTGTTTTTTTTAGGGCACATCGCAATGACATGGAGAACATTTTCCCCTTCTTGTTTCTAGGGGCCATCTATTCCATGACGGAGCCCTCATATGCGCTAGCACAAATTCATTTTCTGGTCTTCTTCCTGGGTCGAGTTCTCCACAGCATGGCATACCTGCTGGCACTTAAAGCGCCGACACGTTCGTTCGCCTATGTCATCGCTCAGGTGCCTTGTGTTTCCATGGCGATACAGATACTCATGGATGTAGCCTCGTATGCGTAACTTTGTCCAATATGGAAATCAGTGATTGGTCAAGACTTCTCATCTGATTCAACTGTGATGCAAGATGCTGCTTTGATGATTAACTTCATCCCGGTCTTCAACAGTGATATAAATTTACATTCCATGTTAAAATCTAAGACGACTTATGACAGATCATAGCTCTGCTCTTTAACAACATTCATTGCTGGTGCCATTTGTTATCTAGCAAAGAGGAATGGGTCAAAAAAAGAAATGGAAAGTGTTACCACCAAATGAAGGTTATTTAGTGTCATCTTACATTTTTTGAACAATGATGTTTGCATGTGTACTTGTTATATTTATATATTTGCTACAACATGCCTTATTTTCCTGTATTGGAGGGCTTGTAGAAATCTTACCTCCAGAGTCATCTTTTACATCTTAAACATCATCTTTTCAGTTTCCTATTGCAATAACTGCTGAGGTTAATTCATAGTCCACATGGCTGTTCCACAATAACCTTCCACACTTTTTTTCACAGATTATTCTGTTATTATATGTAATTTTCTGTCATTACGTATGCCAGTGGCAAATCATGTCTTTCCGGTATGTGGGTGGGAAAGCCTGGGTTAGTTTCAAATTTGACAAATTGAATATAGCCCATGTCAATAGTATTCAACATGTTTTGCCAGATGTATTTATTTTAGTAACACTATTTCTTCTAAAATAATATCACTAAGTATTTCAAAGCCTTACTGTAGTTAGCTGTGGGTGTGTAGCACCAGTAAACCCCATCAAAGCTTCGCTCTAGATGAGAAATTCTGCAAAGCCCTGGCTTTTCAAAATTGTTGTAGCGTTAACAAATGCTGTTGAGTAAACACTGCCCTTCTTCTTTGTCTGCCAGGGTTTGAGTTTTGGCATTTCTAACATAGCCTCCAATTCACAGCCTGGCTCTTGCACTGTCCTCAGGAACTCTGAGTACAGAACAGAATACTGAGCCTGTGTGACAAAATTAACTAGTGTTTTACAATAAATGAATATCAAGTTTTTTGTTTGAGTACAGAACAGAATACTGAGCCTGTGTGACAAAATTAACTAGTGTTTTACAATAAATGAATATCAAGTTTTTTGTTTGTGTGTCTATGACAACTGCAGGTCTTATTTCCCAGTACTAAAAGGAAATTGAAAAGAATGGTAGGAGATGTGTGAAATAACAGTGTGTGTGTATAAGAGAGAAAGGAAGGTTATAATTAAACAGTGATAAAAGCAGACCTACGGATTACAAAGACTTTTCTCAGTCTTAATTGGTTTTGCATTGGAGTTTATTTGATGAACAGATCATTCCCAACAGTGAAGTGATTTAGGATAATCCTGTGAAAGTGCAGTAGAAATGATCTCATGAGAACATGAATGAAAGTGTGTGGTTTAATGCATGTAAACCGATTGACACGTTGTCATCATTGTCATCAGAAACATGCTGTTGCTTGTCAGATTTTCCTACCTGTAAGTGTAAATGTGTTTAGTCAACCTTTGTGTAAAGAGCTTAAAGCTACAATGACTTGAATGTAAAATCTTGCACAAAAGTAAAAAAATGCACAGATTATTGTGGATATAAATAGCAAAAAGTCAAAGGTGAAGCAGAGAATGACAGAGATTAAAGAGGTATATATTTTCCCCCACTAAATAACACAACAAATCCTGTTGTGACGTTTACATGGACCTACTTATTTTTTTCTTTATTATAGGCGACTTACCGCGGAACGAGCAAACAGTTTGATTAAACACTGCCACCTACAGGCCATTGTGAAACATAACAAGTGTCGATTTACGTTTATGAGGACACCGAGACACTTACAATATCCGTAGAGGGGGCTAGTTAAAAGCTGTACCTGAAATGTAAACGGGACCACGTAAAAGGTAAATATACTAATTCATAATAATTTTACAATTTGATAAAGCTAAACATTCCAAAATAAAATGCAAAGCATTCCGCATTCCTGTCAAGTGAACTTTGTAAAACAAACTACATAGCCAAAGTTCATAAATATTTATTTCATATCAATGAACAATAACTACAGCAGTGATCTACAGCACTTTTACCAAATAAATGCTATAATCGCAATAATAATAGTTTCTGAGGACACATCTGAAACACAAACATTTACACAAGTATTACTTGGCATTAAAAACAATGGCAATACAATATTTTAAGACACTTGGTGTTTTTTTATTCATTTTTGTTTAATTCCGATATCACAGAGTTTCTGCAACAGTCTAAACAGTTAATTCTGATATAGATACAAAACCACTGTGAAAACATTAAAGAGAGTGAACAGAGGACAACAGGACAAGGCAAAACAGAAATAAAAAACAACAAAACCCGATAGTCTCGCCATTTCACCCATTCCCCTTTAAGCAAATAAATAATACTTAAACTTTTCATTTACAAAAATATTTTTACGTTTTTCTGTGTACTCCAGACTGCTACTAGTGTTCACATTAAGATAAATGTTAAAAGTGTAAGAAGGGTCGACTGGGCGGGACATGCATTCAGCTAAGCAGTTTATCCACATCTAATACTTATGTTCAGTTTCATGTTCTGTTCCTGAGGCTCTTGCGTATGTTCTGGTGTCATGCTATTGCAGACATTCTTAAAACATCTCTGAGTTTAAACTGTAAACAGTAGTATCAGTTTTCTCATTCTCTTATTAATCTAAGTGACCCTGGCTTTAATTCCTGGAAGTTTCTTTTAATTTGTACCAAATCCATGAGGAGATAAGATAATACACCCTAATTATTAATACTTAAGTCCCCTTTACTTTGCAGTGGGGTTGAATGGAGGCATGCAGGTGATCCAGAGCCCTTGTCAAGAAGCAACAGCACTTTAAAATGCATTCGACGGTGCGGTTGTCAATACTCTGAGCATAAATGCGGATGTCAATAAATTAAAGCTCGTACCTTAAGAATTGTGAGCTGCATTAAATCGTTACAGATATGACAGATGTGGATATCTCAAACCGAAGTTTTTGTTCCGGATCATAAAATAAGCAATTCACGATCAGTCCGACAGGGGGCTAGCGGTTGAAGGGTGCAAAAGAGAATGGCACTTGTGGGAGACTCCTGCCCTTTCTGCTGAAGAATTGCATGTCAGGGTTTTAAAAAGCATGGTGAGGGTGGAGGCAGGTCAGACCATAACGTTGATATATACAAGTTTTATTTGTCTTGTCCATAATACAATATCTAGAAAGTATATCTTATATATATTTATATATGTTTACATTTGTATGTTAATTTGTGCATCTGGTCTGAGATGCATATAGTTTTTTACAGCTTTGAAATAATCACACAGTGTACAAATCACAAACATACAAAACATTTAAAAACATGTTTCATTGTTTTTTAGGTGTGTCAATCAGGTCTTGAGAGTGAAATGTATTTTGCCAAATATTTTTAGGAATCATATTTTATGTTCTTATGGCTACAAGGTTGTTACAAAGCCTCCAAAGCTGATGTTGAATTTGTCTTAATAGTCATAAAAAACTATAATTGTTAAATAATTTTGGGGAATTCTTCTGAACAGAAATGATCACTGATCATTTGACTTTGACTATAGTTGTATTTCTGTCTGCCTTGTAGACTTGTAGAGTAAACAGGGTCTCACACACGCACACACGCACACACACACACACACTAGGAGTGAATTCTAACATCGCACTGACTCCCCAAGTGTAACACACCGCATACTGTAGATAAACAGATAGACTGAGGAAAAACACGAAATCTAATGTGACGTGTTAAAACAGTGATGACAAAGTCAAAGGTAGGCAGATGCGTAAGGTGAGAGGTGTACTGAGATCCACAGACTGTGATTGTCATCACTTTAAGTCCAAAATATCGTCCTCAAAAGAAGTGGAGAAGGTAAAAGGGCTGGCCGTGGGTGGGCTCTCATCTCGTGGCTCCATCTCAGAGCCAGATAAGCAGAGGCGCTGGATGTCAGTTTCTCCATCTACAGACTCCATTCCCACTCTGAATGAAGATATCTTAGTGTTAGGCTTGAGTCTAACACACAGAAAAAACCTACACACAAACACTTACTGCTCAGTGGTGGTTCCTGGTGTTCTCCTTTGATCTTCCTCCTTGGTCTTCTTGCTCGTTCTTCTCTGTTTCACTGAGTTACTATGTGACTTACTGCTGGTTTCCTCAGTCAAACCTACAGCAGGTACAGAGAGCATCACACATCAGAATTCTAAATTCAGGACACACATTTTTTTTAATGCTAAATATAAAATACATTTATGATGTTCCCACAAAAATAAGAATTCTGTATTGTTACATTGCAAATACAGTTTTAAGTAACTTTTATGACTGAACAATTTATGTCACTGAACATCACTAACCATTTATGACTTTGGCTAGTTGTATTTGTATTTGGCTAGTTGTATGTGTTAGATCCAGCAGTACTGATGTTGTGGCAGCTTTCTAGCAGTGCATTTCCTGTCAGCTTCCCACAAAACCACACATAAACAATGTAACACTTACCCAGCAGTTCTTTCCGTGTGCGGCTGGCGATCTCTTTTATCTCCATACGGGACAGTGAGAGAGAAGGTGCGGTTGAGATTGTGGGGGCGGGGGGTAGCATGCTGGGGGCGGGTGCTGTGACTACTTTGTTGACCAATGGAGACTTAAGCGGTCTCTCTATGCTCCGCCCAACAAGGTTACTTAATGGGATCTTATAGATGTGTTTTGAGGGAGCGTCACCTTAAAGAGAGAAAGGGATGGTTGGAAAAGAATGTAGAAACGACTAAAGATTTAAAGTTTACACACACGTTTAAAGAACAAACGCCATGTTATGCCATATTAGTGATGGGTTAGATGTAGAGTTATTCACACTGGCTGTCATGTACTAACACTTGGCCACACTGCTGTAGCCAAGGTAGTTTATATTGAAACAAACTGTATTGTATTTCCCACAGGTAAGGCTATATTAGGTCTCTTCAAATTATGGGCTTGAGAGTCGGGGGTGGGTTTGAGTCAGACTGGAAACACTGATTTTAGACTTTATTGCAGTTTTTGGCAACTCTCAAGTAACTGCAATAAAACCATTTATTTTAATTGATTTTGTTGTTCTTCGAAGTCGAAGTGCAACTTTATTAACCAGATTTGAATATTAACCAAATGAATAGCCCCGCTTCCAAATTATTGCTATTGGCCAAACCAAAGTTGCTGGGCTGGTCAGGATGCTCAAACAAACAAAGAGCAACATTTTGACAATGTTACAGAGCCACAGTGCTTTTACACCACCTACACTAAGTCTACAAAATATGTTACCGGATTATTA
>JAZGTK010011900.1:0-12854 GCA_036877625.1 Ambastaia sidthimunki
CCCTGTTATCCGATGACTGATATCAGCTGTATTCCTGACTAATGTTTTGTTTATTATCACATGTTCCTTGATGTTCTGGTAAGTGGAATGCAGTCTGTTTGGAATGTGGATGCTTTTGTTTGTGTTCATCTGATGCATGAGTTTTGCCATCCGATTCTTTTTAAAATCGGGGCCACAAAGGCCTTCAACCCAGGATTTCAAAATTACATTTATTTGTTTTCTTCAAACTGTAAATTCGAAACTCACAAGCTGTCATCACAGTCGGTTGTGAGACTACAGTGTAAAGTTATCTTTGTAAACTTTAATGCTGATATATTTACACATAATCACAGCTTTTATTTTCTGTGCATGTGACATGACACAGATTCATGTCAGTTTGTGATAGAAGATCTAAAGATGTTCACAGGACTAAATGGCATCTTGGTGTCTTAATGTCTTCATTTGCCGGCATTATTGGAGCGCATTGTGTAAGACATGCTTGCATTGTTTTATCATGAACCACCCCTCTACAAGTCCTCTCTCTGTCTCTGGTCTCATTTGTTGCAGTCTTCCTCATTTTCAGTATGCAAGTATAGTGTGACTTCATGATGCGGTTGTTTGCCCAATCAGAGCATAGTATTCTGTGATCTATAGCCATATTGAAGAAAAGTAAGTAGCAATTTACCTAAAGCCTTTATACATAATGCATTATAAACGTATTCTCAAAGCATTAAATAGAAAAAAAACATGCATATTAATTTTAATTAACTTGTCATGTAAATTGTGTTGCTTATATTATCATTTGAAAAATGCATAAGATAAATGTGGTTTTATATATATATTTACATATTTATATATACATATTTTTTATATATATGAAACATATAATGCATTATGAATATCTATATAATGCAGTATACATACAGCCTTCAAAATATAAATAATACAGAGACACAAAACTTTCTCTTAAAAAAAGTGTTTACAAAATATCCATACTCAAGAGTCACTTGCAGGCTAATAACATACAAACATTCCAAAATGTTAATATGAACTGACATGAATGTGGCAGTATAGATTTCTTCAGTCTGGCTGTAGAACACAGGGCCATGGGGAGCTATTCTCTGCTTTGCTCTGATGTCTACTGCACACAAGGTGAGGGCCTTTTCTTTTATTTTGCAGCCTTTGGTGACTCGGTTACTATGATATCTTAACATGGGGATTAAAGAAAGCTGCCTGGGGAGACAGAGATGGCCAGTGGGGTTGTACATGTCTAGCGAGTGTGTGTGTGTGTGTGTGTGTGTGTGTGCACTTAGCGCAGTTGCTATCTTTAGTCCATGCATTCTAAAATAGCAGAAAAACAATAATGTGATGTGAAGAGGCCTCAGATTTACCTGTGATGATGTTTATTGTGATTTATTTCTCTGCTTGCTCGTATTTATTGACGATTAATAAATGCAAACGCAGAAACAGAGGTGTCGTGGTTCATTTTGTTTAAGATGTGAGAGGGTTTGTGGAACCAGTGGTAGGTTTATCCATTTGTCGTTCATTTCCCGTGTACTTCTGTTTGTCTGTTAACTGTCACAGAAGTCGCATCCACATGGAAGAGAACCATTCCGATGTTTTTGAATTCATCTGGGTTCTGTTTGAGTTGGCAGATTTTCTGTGTGTGATGGACTACAGAATAGATTCTGGCATCTTTTTAATTGTGCATATCGCTGTCAGCTGGGAGATGAGAAATATATATTATTTGTGTAATATATGCCTATATATTTTAAAGGAATCTGATGCATTTCAGCTTTAAGCTCACCAAAATGTTTCAGAAATATGTGCAAAAGATAAAAGATACAAAAGTGCCTTATTCCAGGTCCCTGTGTCATAGATAATAAAGGATATTGAAAAATCACATTAAATAGACTGAAAATATACTTGAAAGGTCAATATGTGTCACTTAATCAGTTTATTTGATTGGCGTTATTGATGATATATTGATTGAGTTAAATTTGGTTTCCTCGGTTACTTCAATGTTTAGCTAACGAGTGGTCTTGTCGTTCGTTTGAAGGGTTATGCTAAAACAGTACCACTACATTCAGCTCTGTCAGCCCATCCGTGATTTTGGTTGGGTGCAAACGCTAAAGCAACATCTGTGGCGATGTACCCTGCCTGACCCAAGGTAAACGTCACCTGAGATTAGCTAACCTTCACTCCGCCTTCATCCGTAACAGCAGTTATGACTCACTGAAACAATCGTCACATCTTTGCTAGTTCTTCATACGCTAGTGTCTCCAGTCAGAAGACAGTATCTGTTTAATGTTCCTCACTCTTTGATTTGCTCTCATGTCTCTTCCATATGGAGAGTGTTAAAGGTTAAACAGGACGGTTTGCACATGTTGTGTTAATGTTTCTCTGTTGTTTTCTTGTGGATATTAATTGTTACTTTGTGCATGTATGTTTTGTTTTGTTTTATTGTGGACTGCCACTGTCACATACGAGCTTGTTACTGTGTCTTGTAGAAAAGTAGGTCAGGACTACTTAAAGTCTTGAATTATCATATCTGAGGCAATGCTCAGCACTGTAGTGTTAATGTGTCGCATTTTACTGTGGTACCATCAGACTCTTCATCTTATACAGGAAGAATTCATTTACAGTGATCTTTGAATGTCACTCATAGGTCCACCTCTTTTTTTTCAGGAGATATTGGCTGATATTTAGAAGTTCTTTAGTGTTAGAAACAGTACACTTGTTCACTGATGTTTGTCCTTGTTCTTTCATGTTTTATTTTTCTAAACTTCCTTTGATCGACCTGAGACCACAACCATAGATCTGTGTATTACGTGAATATGATATATATACAGTGGGATTTAAACGTCTGAGGCCACTATTGAAAATTGTTGCATTTTTGTAGTTAATACATACAAATATACACACACACACACAAAAAAGCAAAACAATTTTATTAATTTAATGACCGGTGTCACAAACTTGTACACATTTGATCAGTGACACATAACTGCAGTATCTAAAATATTTGCTCTAAAATTCATATTGTACATATTTTTTAAATAAAGAATAAAAAGTTTGATCTCAGACCTTTAGACCCACATTATATCATATCCATGGACGTATGTCTCGTTTTTCAAACTTCTGTTTTCCACTCATCCCTTCCATTTATTCTCACTATAAATCTATTATTTTAAATAGACTCAGGGTCTCAGAATTATCAAAGCTCTATTTGTTTCAGTGCGCACTTTTTTCTATATAACGCACCTCATGCTGTGTCTCTATCTCTCTCTCTCTCCCTGTCTTTCTTTCTCTCCGCCTTTGGCAATGTAACACCGTGCTGCCACTAGCGAATCTGAGTCTGGGCTCGGACGAGTCAGCGATTATTATTCCGCGGGTACCTCTGGAGGTGAACCTCTGGTGGAACGACCAGAACCACGGAGTCGGGGAGTAGTGCGGTTCGCCCCGGATGTCAAGTTCTGACAAAAGCACAAAACCAATATTCATTTCTGCGAGAAAGAAGAAAGGCAGCTATAGACAGAATTATAATGAATGAACAATATTTTAAGAACTATTTTTGCAGAGCGAACGATCTTGGGAACTAAAGTACTGTATGTATATACTGTGTGTTATAATAAAGATTAAATTGTGAGCTTCCAAATAAGGAGAAAATGAACACGATACCTGCGCCGAAAGACTGTTTGCAACAACTGAAATGGTGCTATACATTTTCTGTTATATGCTCTTCCATTATATATGTTTCATTATGATCATTTAGATTAGACGAATATATCATTAAGTGCTTCCTTAGATTTGAACTGTATTTAAAACATCTATTAATAAATGTGACAAAATTGGTGTTTATAATTGTTATACTTGCCTTCTTTTATTCGTTTTCTTGTGTTTGTTGCTGTTTCTGCTGTAGGCCTGTTTAGCTACTTAACAGACAAATTTCAACCAAAAAGGTTGTGCTGGTTGTTTAACTAAGTTTTGCTGGTGATGGTCTTCCACCAGTTGACTTGCACCCAACCAGCCCTAACTAAACTCGCATATCTGTAACCATATTGTTAAAACATATTTTAAACTGTCTCTAGATCATATAAGATGAGGATGTAGTTTTACATTTGAGGTTAGCCCAGAAGATTTATAAAGATACAGAGGCGGATTAGTTTGGATTAACCCGTTAAGTCTACAAAGACTAAGTCTTATTTACAATGCATTATAATATCAAAGAAATCCTATGCAATATAAAGTACATTTCATATAAATTGTGAATTTAATTGCTCGATACACTTATGAAGTTGAAAAAAATGAAAAACAATAATGTCAGAAATGTTTAAAAACATTTATATCGTAATGCATTTAGCGGTACATTTCCACAATAGAGCACATTCCCAGATAACGCCGAAGCCGCCATCACATTGACTGTAAGTACAACAGCGCCCTCTAGTGGCGTGTTAGAGCGAGGTAAGCTATACAATTACATTTGTGTGCAATTTTCTTAAATAACATTTACGCAATATATTTAACAAAAAAATTTATATATACACATATGTAGTTTTTAGGGTTTAAAGTGCTGACACAGACAATGTAAGAAAGCATAATGGTTTATAGTACACGTCTGTTGTTTTAATATAGAAATTCCTGAATTTCCTACGGGATAAATAAAGTATCTCTCTCTCTCTCTCTCTGTGTAAAATGAAACTTATGAAATGGAACATATTTTTTAAACATCCAACAATAACATTAAGCCTCAGACTGCAATTAAAGCATAGAATTGTGAGAATTTATGTATCAAAAACATGATAGGTAAAGTTTTCCTGCTGTGGTTTAATTGAGAAATTGTAGGTCCCAATTTTTCTTTTGTGATAGACCAGCCCTGCAATAGCAGCCAGAGAAAGCAAAAACACGCCAACACCAAGCAGAACGAATCCAACAGTCTGGATGATATTAGATGGTTGGTCAGCAGGTGCTTTAAAATGAGAGAGATGGAGAAAAGTGGCCTTAGTGATTTGAGTTTTTAATGACTTTTTGATCATTGTGCTCTGACATTTAATATAAACATATTCACATCTGTGTTTATATCTACAAAGAAAGAAGAATTTACCTTTTATAGTATTTAATCTGAGCAAAGGTCCGAAAGTTGCTTTTGTCGCTCCAATTAAATTAGAAGACCTGTATGTTCTGCCCACACAAATCTAAAAGATAGATAATATGTTAAACACTGTATAAATACAGTAAATAAACGCCTTATTATTATAAACTACTATATTGTTAAAATATATCTCCAGTTAAACAGAAAAAATAGAAAACAGAGAAGGTACTAATAAAAACAACTTGTATAAAATTAATATTTGTTTAATTGATGTTGGGTTAAACATGCTGAGTGTTAGTGACAATATACAATAAGGATTTCAGAGATTTCGTTCAGTGATACAAACTTGAATGTGAACTCACGGGTCTGCAGGTGTTGTCCTGAATCTCGACACAGATTTGGATCTGGCAGTGGAGATACACGACGTTCCCCTCTATTAACGCGAAGACTCGCACCGACAGCTGAGACACTGTGCCGTTTCCGTTCTGAATAACCGTGGTGTGTGAATTTGGTGTTGAACATCTGAGGGGAGAGATCTGTCAACCCAGCTAACAGGGAACGTTCTCAGAACACTGGCTAACGTTCTCTCACAGTTATCGAAATGTTCTTGCAGCAACGTTAGCAGAACGTTTCTGTAACGTTTTATGCCCTACACGTATATGAAAACCGTTATTCTTAAGTTGTTGCAAAAAACAACATTTTAAAAACCAAATGTTTGAATAATGTTTTAATAAACAAGCAATAATGTTAATGCAACGTGTAAAAAACTGAATGTATGAACGTTCCTAGTTTTTTTAAACATTTTTGTTACAATCTAAACATTATGAAAGAAGATCTTACAACCTAAAATTGTTAGCTGGTAAACTAATAGTTTGATTAAAAAACTATAAATTAAACTATTATAATAAACTTAAACTTTATAATAAACTTTTAAAGGCACTCACCCATTGTCCAAAAACACAAAGCTGTCCAGCAGTGTTGAGTCACTGGTGGGCGTGGCCCAGCACTTGTTAATGATAACTTTGATTTGTGGTATAGTTGTGTTGACCGCCACCTCTACAATAACTTCCTCCTCCGGCGACAGCGTGTAATTCTCCGGCAGCGGAAAACTCCCGTTCAGCAGCCGTACAATCACCTGGAAACTACCTGATCCTTCTATGACGTCGTTGATGACATCAAACCTTAAAGATACAGAGTTTATCATATTTAAAACAATAGTTGTCAAGTTTGTTGTCAGATTTGTTTAGGTGAGCATATCTCTTGAGCCTCATTTTAAGCTAAAACCTTAAAATGTCATACAGGAAACACTAGAGAATTATGAACATATTTTTGTGTGATTAACTCATCTACAGATATAAATGTCGATTATGTACAGATTTAGGAATGATACGCGTGATCTTTAACATATACTCTGTTGTCATTAACACCTTAAATGTGTTTAGATGTTCATGACGTGAAAAGACATGGGGTACCGAGTGGGAAACAGAGAGAAAAACAAGCTCCATGGAGATGGTTGCTATGGAAGCACTGTACCCTGTGGGGGAGTATCCCGTGGAGATGATGATGCGGCTGGGGTAGGTGCAGATGATAGGAACTGCCAGACCCAGAGAAACGGCCATCAAATATCCATTATGTGAGGTTAAACTGCTCACGTTGTTGTATAGAGTCACGTTTACTATATTATGAGTGCTGTTCTACAAGGCAAACAGATTAAATGATCACACTATAAAATTAATAGTTTAATAGTGTAAACTGAATTCACATTTTTATATTCCGGAGAACTTACATGTTCTAGTGTAGTACCACATTTATCCCAGGCTGCAACAAGCCGCACGTGAGTTAAATTTCCCCCACTTTGCCCACATTCAGGTTGGCCGAGGAACAGGGAACTCTCTGGAATATTGTAGCTTTCCAGGTAATCCCGCCTGACCATGACTGATATATAACCAGGAAGACACTCCACAGCTATAATCTTGGCACCGGAATGACTGCTAGTGTGTGCTCCAGATGAAATAGTTGATGTTGATAGACTTGGTCTAAGCGAGGTCGTCTGAGTTGTGGAAGTGACAGGTATTGCTGGTGCATTTGTTTTTAGTGTTGTAGTTGTAGTTGTTGTGTTGGTATGAACAGATGTTACTGTTGCCTGTGGAACATGAACTGTTGTGGTAGTGATGGGAGGTGAGGATGTTGTGGTGCTGCTGGTGGGGTGATCAGTGTTTAATGTGCTGGAGATAGTTGAAGACTGTAGAGGGGAGGCTGAGCATGAAGCCGTGAGCAGAAACAGAAAGAAATTGATTGTCATGAGATTGTAACAGATAGTTGCTGCCTTTCAAATCATATTTCTGGTATTATTGTGAGTGATCTGTCAATAATACTAATAGTTCCCATTCAAATAATTCTGTTCACCTCTAAAATGCATTTTCAGGTGACAAAAAATTCTCGCTTTCACTTTTCTTACTTTTTTAACTCTCCCTGATTCATTTTAATGATTATTAAAGTATTATTTAAAGTAATTTACCAATAGATTAAATCAATTCCCACCCTATATATTTTTTCTGATGAATATCCAATTATAATCATAAAAATGTCACATTGTGGAAGGATTAAGAAACTGCAAATTTCATATTGACTGAATAAACACTGACTTTCGTCTGTTGTAACGTTGTGTGCGATCTGAACACCAGTGTTCTCAACAGCATCTACCTGCACAGCTGCGTCCCGGTCTGCTGGGGTTCAGATCTGTGTATTCATGCGAACAGTCACAGGTGTACGAGCCATAGGTGTTAATACAGTCAGCCCATGGAGAGCAGTCTGCCTCACCCAACAAACACTCATTTAAATCTATAAATAACAAGAGACCAATCACATCTCCAGTCAACATGTCACATCAATAACAAGAACTGTAGCAACAGTTCCATCAACCTTCATAAACCTCTTTTACCAAGTTAAGCTAATGACTTAGATTTGACACATATGAGACTGTATGGATGGATAGAAAGACACAGAGAGACAGACAGACAGATAGATAGATGGATAGATGGATGGATGGATGGATGGATAGCTATAGCTCTCGTTCATATACATGTATAAGCAATATACTGTCAATAGCTCATTGAATACACCACTAATAGATTTTTAATAGTTCTTTGATATTATTATGTATGATTTCCATACATGAAAATAATGAATGAAAGTATATAAGCAGTACCTTCTACGTATATACTGTCTACAGTATATTTGTGGCTTTGTTGTAGCGATGACATCAGCCCAGCAGACACGCTATCCATGTTCAAGCTGGTGTTTGGTTGAAATACGATGGTGAAGTTTACGATCACGCTGCCATTGGACAGTGATGTGCAGTGGATGGAGACTTCTCCTGAGACGACCAGTTGCTGTATTTCTGCAGTCAGGGATGAGAAAATCTGGAGATACATTTAAGACCAGTTGATTTATTATGGATCATGGATTAAAAGTTTAAAAAATAATCGAATCTAATTTAATTTAATCTAATAAAAATTTAATCTAATCTTTGTGGAAGTTGGTTCATTCGCAGGCTGAGGAGAACATGATGGGAGAAAAGTATTGTTGATACTCATGTATTGGACTGAATAAGAGACCCATCACCTCATCCTTGACATTTTCACAGAGCGCCTTAAACTCTTCACTGGTTGGGTCGCTCATGCTCTCTGTGTACACCACGTTTGTCAAACGGGCTGTCGCAGCGAGTGTCTGTCCATCTACACAAAACACAAACATTTTACCAATATGTTGGGTCTAAAAAGCATTGAGACCCAAAAAGGACCCATTTACAGATGAAAAACGAGTGGTTACATGTTTAAACATATAAACAAATCAGTCAGAAAGAAGCAGTAAAAGTTCACCACTGTACTTGCCTGTCCTCACTTTGACCTCCATACGGTTTCCCATGTTTTCACAGGAAACGGGAGTGACCTGTGCAGTATAAAGAACTCCAGGCTTCAGGCCAGTGATCGTCCAATGCAAGCTTGTTGTATATGTTGTGTAGTTTATCAGCTCAGTGGTTCCCTCGAGCAGAACCAGGTGGAATTTGACACCCGCTTGGCTGTTGGTGGTCCATGTCACATTGAATGTTGAATTAGTGACATTATAAGATGAGATGCTGGTGATCTCAGGTATGAAGTCTTAACATGGAAAGAATTAGATGGTAGAAGTTAATAAGACACAGTATTTATGACTATAAAAGTGTTGTAACCGATTTAGTGATTCGATTCCATTCTCATTTATGTGGTTTCAATTTAATTTCGATTCAACTCAGTTTGAATTAGCGATCAATATCTCATTAAAAATGTTAGTTTTGCTGACATTTTTAATGAAATATTGATGGCTAATTCATACTGAGTTGAATAATTATAATAATTATAATTTGCAATAACTTTCTTTGCATGTGTAACATACAACAAGATTATTTTGCATAACGTACCACATGTAGAAGTTGGAGAGGTAACTTTTCCACTTTGTGTTACACCAGCGTGTGATGTATTACCTAAACATTGGGTTAAAACAGTTGTGATTTACAGATAAAAAGATCTGTTATGAACTACAGTAATTTGAACTGATTCTACCTTCGGTAATGAGAATAAAGAGGAAATATTACCAATAGGATGAGATGTTGTGGTAGGTGAGCTTGATGTTGTACTTGGCTGAGTAGTTTTGGGGGCTGCATTAAAATTAGAAACAGATGTTTCTGACAATTATAGGTTTAAATGTCATATATGGTCAAACTGTAAGCATGCATGTTTAGTTATGTTTATTATATCCTGTTCTTTCTTACCCATGCAAACAGTTCCTGGCTGGGCAGGATTGAGGTCCTGATAACCGTGATGGCAGACACATACATACGATCCTACTGTGTTATTGCAGCTTGAGTGACTGGAGACACAATTGTTCAACCCTGGTTCTGCACATTCATCCGCATCTGTGTAATAAAATGATACGTGTGAATCAAAGTGATAAACAAACTGGAGCAACATTAATATGGAGCAAGATTGTCATTAAGGCCTCTTTAAAATCACTGATTCTTAACTGGTTTTGCTTTAGTACCCTGATTTTGGCATTATAAACTCCACAAATTTGTGCAGTTTTCCTCCTGTCTTATTGGATTAGGAAAATAAGTTCGAGAGGGACCTTGACAAGTGGTATTACAGTGAGCTGTCTGTGTTGGGATCTGCTCATTTCAGCTAGCTTCTACCAAGTGCCTGAAACATTTGATTAGATGCATTGATAAGTTTTCACCTCAAATGTATTTTGTAGTTTTGAATTGCGACCCTCACGGTTGAGAACGACTGTCTTCGCTGGCACATTAGTAGTAACAGGAAGTGCATTGGTGCCAATTAAATCCTGAATACAACATTTTTTATTCATATACATGCTTTTTATTTCACACTCACCCTCCACCCCCACATTAGTCACTTCCTCTACGTCTCCTAGTTTATGTAGTCCTGCGGAGATGTTCTCCAGAGAGAGAACTACAGAGGAGCAAACCAGCAGTGAGGAGGAGGTTGTAAAGGGCCCTGATGCCCGTGACCACAGATGATACACAGATGTTCCATTAGTGCCCAGAGCACCAGTGACCTATGGGAAGACACCACAGTCTTTTGATTTTCAGTGTTTCAAATCCTGGTAAGCTAGACACCTAGACAGCATTTTAAGGCATTGTAGGTGCATTTGGAACATTTGTTTAAACCCAGATAAATTATGCCCCCAAAATGCTGTCTAGGTAGGGAGCATCTTATGTTTTGAAACACAGCCACAGCAAATGTAAATTTGTTCTAGTCAAGGCTGTAATAGTACATTTTGTTATAATTAAAAGATTGATGATTACAAACCGCAGAGTGCAGAAGTCGTGTGTGGTTGAAGAGTCCTTTGTCCATAGCAACAAGCTCATACGCTGTCTTAACTGTTATTGTGGCATTAAAACACCAGCTTCTGTTGACTTGAGGGCAGATGGGTGTTTTAAAATCATTGCATTGCATGAACAATATGTCTTTAAGTATTCTGGAATGCAATGTTTTGTGCATTTAAATATTATCTTACCTTGTGGTAGTGGATCTAAGCACTGAAAAGTGTTGTCATTTTGACAGCATTTTTGTCGTTTAGGGCAATCTATGTCCCATTTGCACAAAGACACATTGTTATAAACATCATCCCATTGAGACGCAGTCACTGAGGGACAGAGTCCTGGCTTTGATGTAAATTCTGCACTTCTGTTCAAAGCTAAGACAACAACGATATTAGTATGTCATTTCCCAGAATTAAAACTTATTTTTTGTGTTCTTCTGTTTGTACTGTTTTGCTAGTATTTTGATGGAATTTCAATGACTTAATTATTGATGTTTTTTAAATAATTGAATAAAATATAAATATACAAATAAAGAATAAAGTCTTAAACCCAAACAAAAGACCTGCAGTCTAAAAAAATAATTATTTATATATTATATTCAAGAGTTTATTCAAGAAAAACAAAATTACAAAACGATAGCAGCCCATTTTGGTGTTAAATATTTTTAATAATGAAGACTTTACAGAAAAATATTAAAATCTAATTGTCATTCAAGTGTAGCATAATAAAATACTCACACAAAGCGCAATAACTCCCAACTTGTTCGTAGCCATGGCAACATTTTATGACCTGTTTGGACATGTTGGAGAACTCTGTCCGATATGATGTCTCATAAACTGTGACATCACACATCATCCATGGCAGCCATCCCCCGCATGGTCTCCTCTGGGTGTGTGAGGTGGGATAGGAGATCACATGGGTCACCAACACAGACTCATTCACAGAACACAGATGAAAACCTGACAGAGTCCGGTCATATCCTGAAACAGATAGAGAGACGGTATATTCAGCTCCATGATGAATCTATAAGCTGCTTAGAATTGTTTAAAACAAATCTTTAAAGCAATGAGCATTATATTGATAAATGCTTTTATGAAATTGTTTTTAAATTTAATATCCTCAGTTTATGATCTAATGTATAAACACACAGTTAAAGACATAAGAGAACTCAACTAAAGATTTTTCTATGTAAGAATTTATGACATTTATTTTGAGCCAAAACATCACTTCTAAACAAAATTACTAGTCAAAATGACACATATTTATAAATTACACATTCAAGAAATTCAAGAGAGATTCAGTCATAGTCAACATTCTATTAAAAACATCTTTAACGTCTCAATTGTTTCTCCGAAACAGCAGTGAGATTAATTGGTGAGTGATTTGGGAGAGCAATTTTCCTGCTTTTCAGATTTTCTGCAGAGAAATGACATCATCGCTCTCAAAAGGAACCTCAACATGTAAGCTGACACATTTCTCCTCAAATTCTTCATCAAATCATTTATGTTATCCACATACATTTCAAACTTCTATACTCCTACAATATGTCTCATTGTGATCTTTAAATCAGTGTAATTGAAGTTCAAAAAAACTGAGTAAATAACTCCATGACGACAAAATAACTCCATGACGACACAAAAACCTCAGAATAAGCAACTTTTAAGCAATAAAACATGACTTTGGAATAACATAAGCAGTTGTCCTACCTTCAAATAAAGTGTTGTGCCCTCTTCCAAGGCCAAGAATAGGTGTGATTAACCAAGTACCCACAACCCAATGCATTTTGATGTGCCAAATACTTGCTGTTTTTAAAAACCATACCGAGCCATTGTGAAGCACACACTTCCCTCCAGAAACTCACACACACACTGCTGGAAGCCTCTGTGACACCTGCTGCTCTCTCTC
>JAZGTK010011901.1:0-15265 GCA_036877625.1 Ambastaia sidthimunki
ACACAATAAGAAAAACAAGATTCACAAAGAATGGAGAAGACTAGACTTAGCCTTGACATTCAGTCATTTTGACAGTGACTCCATTTTTTTGTGTGGAAGTGAGCGTGTATGTTCACTGTGTGTGGAACTCTTGTTGTGGCATGACTGAAGGTATAACAAAACAACACAAATGCTTTATGATCTGCTGTAGAGGGACATCAAGGAATTATGGAAATGCAAGTAATTAAAAGATAAAAATAGTTCAATTATTAAAAATGACATTTTTTAAATCAAAACATTATTAAAATGCATTTATCATTAATCTTAATTTAATTTAGCATCAAAGTTATTCCCCCCCATTATTTGAACTGCATAGGTTTTTAAGACTTCGGTTTGAAACCCAAACTTTGTTTTTGCCTTCTTATAACTTTCCTATAAGTCAGTCACTTAGTTCTGTGTTGTGACCTGCCAAACTTGTTAAAACAAAACACTGGGCTGGTGCGCAAACAATCATGTTCTGACTTAAGGACACATTAAACAATTTACCAAGTTTTTATTAAGTCTCACACAGTTACTAAACTTTTTGAGAAACATTTATACAAATGGAGGAATCAGGCTCAATCCCTGTTGGATTTTCAATAACTTTTAAGAATTAAAACTAGTCATTTGGATGCAGAGAACGAATCCAACATGTGCTGCTTTAAAGGCATTTTGTCGTAACCAAGCCTACGCATGTGTTTGTCCCTAGAGTTTGCCTTATTACATGACACACAGTCGTTTCCTAAAGTGCTCCCCTGGCGCATTTAAAAGCATGTCTTGGATGCGGAAAAAGCCTTTTGTATTGCAGGTAATAAGGTTGCATTGTGTAGTCACAGCATCCCTATCAGAAACCTGGCAGGGGTTGGGCTTCCACTGGGCACAGCCAATTAAGGTTAGGAGGACGGGATGATGTCATGTTGATCATGGGTTCGAATCAACTGCCAGATTAATAGCGGTATTGTAATAATGCTGATTTGTTTCGCAGTGTAGGTGTTTGTTACGTGAACTCATCACATGTGGTGACAGCCCCCCATCTCACCAGTGAGTCATGATGTACTGGCCATAAGAGGTAATACATTTGCTTTATAGAGATCAGTTTTCATTTAAATCAGGTTTTGTTTTCACCTGCAAGCTGTTTTTCTGACAGAAATAAGGCAGGGCTATCACATGCATTGACACCTTTTCAGACACATATAAATTAACATATGGATTTGTGCATGTGATCTAATACACACGGTTTTGGATACGGTAGCTAACACGGTTGTAAAATTGATTTCTGTTCCTCACCTACATTCATGACACTAATAGTCATGCAGACAGAATACTTTTCATTTAGGTCAGACAAGTTAACCATTTCAGAACGGGACACAATAAAGCAATTCCAGTAAGCCACAAATGAACACAAAGGTTAAAGGTCATGAGACTTCTCTGCATTAGTTCTCCTGCTTCTAAACAGATAAAGAGGATGTCAACAGGTCTAAATGTTTTAAAAGTGTGATTTTTGCTCTCAGTTCTTTACTGTTCTCAGATCAGAGGTAATCTGTAAAAAGCTCCCAGCTGATAAATCAGATATGGCATAATTCCCATGGTCCATTGCACATATCTGTTTTCCAGCCAGCATTTTATGGGAAATGTGAGTATTTGATGAAGCCCCATGGACTTGAAATAGGAGAAATTTAGGTGGCAAAGAGGAAGGGAGTTGTAAAGGGCCCATGTATGAACCCTCAGAGCTGATTGGTCCTCAGGGGCTGATCTGAGCACAGAGGAACCTAAAATGAGAAGAGGTCCTGGAACTCTCCTCACCCTCTTTACAACAAAGCCCACCAATACAACTTTAGTCTCATTTCTAAGGCTCACAATGGCATATATCAGTGACTTTCAACCAGTTTAGCTTCAGGAACCAGATTTTATATTCGACTTAACCTCACATAGTTCCAACATTGTTTATCATACAAAACTAACAAAATGTCTTTAAACTGTGACTTTAAATGTCTTTAACTACATAGGCCTAATAATATGCAAAATTATTTACAACAATTGGACTGACAGATTTGTTCCAAAATAACATTTGAACATTTGTTGACATCAACAAAAAAATGCATTTTCTCTGCCTATTTAAAGGTTGATGAACTTTGATGATGTTGATGTTTTGTATTTTGCTATCTAAACATCATTTGATTATTCATAGTTCAGTATTTGAATTTTGCATTGTTTTGATTTGCCTTTTACAACCCTAAAAAGATCAAGTTCTGTCAGATCAATTTAGATCTTCTATTTATATCTTTGAAATGTTCTCAGAGCTTCTATCAAATGTTTTAAAGGAACTAAATGTTCTTTACGCTGTACAAAATAAGTCACGTCTAACCACTGTTTGCAAAACCAGTTAGACAATGTGTCACAGTGTCAAAACACTCTGGCTAAACTTTCACATGTGCCTGAGTGACTTTTGGCTTATGATGGAGACACATCATATCAGCTCTCGTGGAAGACAACGACCCTGCTAAGGTGGCATGAGTGCTCAGATTCCGGTCAAGGCATTTGCTGGTGCTCATTTTGGATAGTCTGAACCAGCCTGTTTAAAAGCAGCCATTGTGGTTTGTGATGGCAGTTCAGTGGGGTTTTCAGCAAAGGCTTTGGTTAGACACCGTGATAGTCACTCAAACAAGGAAGGGTAGGAGCTTTGGCAGTTGCTATAGAGACGAGACAGCAGTGTGGGAGACTGTACACTGTGGGAGAACAGATGAGCATTTAAGGTGACGTGTACTACCATCAGGAGGGCTATTAAAGGTGGCAGAACTCTGGTTATAGTCATACATTCAACCTGCGTATGACACATTGGGTCACAAAGCAGAGTCACAAATGCATCTATACATGCATCTATAATTAGATATATTGTAGGTATTCTTTTAAAGTAATAGTGCATTGAAACATAAAGACACAATTCAGTACGAATTTGTACGCCCCCTCATGTCCTTCAATACGGATTTACTTTCTTCTGTGCAACCCAGACAGTCATTTATAGCAGTTTGTCCGATCACAAAGCAGCATGAACATTTTTCAAAACGTCATTTTATGTTTCAAAATTACTCTTCCTTTAAATCACAAGGAAGTGTTTGGAATGTCAACAGTAAGACGCTTCCTAAAATTCTATTTCGCTTAATTCATGAAATTAGTTACACGAAACTGACATTTATTTCTTAGGCTGTACTTTTCAGATAATTGCTGCCAAAAATAGTTCCGTCGTGATCAGTCTGGGTAAAAATCAGTGTCTCATTGTCGTCTCTCTGGGGCGGATCCGCTGCGTTGGTGGTTAAGGCACCAAACGTCTGCTGAGTCATCCCACCGTCTGCCAGTCACCTTGTCAGTCTAAATGAGCAGAGCAAAAACTAATAGAGGAAGAACAAAAAAATAAACAGTCAGGCCTCTGACGTCATAGGCTGTTTTATCATGCGAGTGTGTAAATGCCCTGAAAGTGTCTCTGAGTGGTTTCCATGGTGATAACCTATCGCTATACATGCTGGCAGTAAAATCGCTTTCTGGTATAACATATGTTTGCTAATACCGAGGGGGAGGTTTTCTTTGTAAGCTCTGGGAAACATATCACTCAGGCAAGTCACTAGAGTTCACAGGTTGGTTCCAAAAATCCATCTTGTGCTGTTGAGACAGAAGTTTAATTTCAGTACTTAGTTTAGAATGTTACAGATGTTTTTTTCTTTTACTGTAAACTGACTATTATCTATACTGACTATTATTATATACTGACTTTTACTGTAAACTGACAGACTATTATCAAAGTGCCACTAAGAATGGCCAGCCCTTTAAACAACCATTACTGTATGCCTCAATGGGAAACATGCTTGTCCAAAGCTTACAGTATTGTTTGTTTTTATTTCCTGCTTCTGTCAAGGCAGTGAGGGTGTAAACAGCAGGATCAAGGCGGCAAAATGCACAGTGCCTCGGGGAGAGCTCTTCTGATGTGCTCATATAATGCGTCGCAGTCTCGTTCAGCCCTTTAAAATGAACTCAATCTCAGCCCTGCGGCCACCGGCGCCAGCTCCACCACCTGTTTATGAGCCTTTACTGCTGTGTTTGTGTGCACCGGTCGTAAAGGTTTCTTCAAGGTCTGATTATATGGTAATCAGATGAGGGATGAGATGTATGATGGAGGCTTTAAAAATATATCTGTCAGATTTCATGGTGACATGTGACCAAATGGATTCAAACCACAACAGAAAAAAACAAACCAAACTGGCTTTGATTCGACTGTTGTAGTTTGCAACATAGACTTTTTCACTGCCACAATTTTGCAATGTGGCTTTGTTTATACAGTAATGTCAATTAGTCATAACAGGCTAAAAGAAGTCTCATGAGAATAAAGTTTACATACTGTACATCACCTTAAAACACTCGGTGTATAAAAGTGATGTACAGTATCATTTTCTTCAGCAATTTTCTTATGTTAAAATACTTTAAATCCCAGCTTAAAATGCAGAGACGACTATAAAGAAACCATTTGTAGTTTGATTCTCTTACAAAAGTAAACACTTTGGCCTGTGAAGCTTGTTCATCATAACCAACCCAACAGCAAAATGAATGGTGAGTTTGTGGCATGACTACCTGTTTGTCCAACCAATGGCAGAATACTTTAAGTAATGTTTGAAAACCTATTTGAAAACAGTCATTATTTTTGTTAATTCCTGTTGCCGTTTGGCACAGAATGACACATTTTACCTGTAAAAACAATCACACATTTGTGATTCACTCTGTGAGCAATGTTTTGATCTGCTCTATATACCTATTCATTATGTGACAATAAAGGATTTCATAGTGAAATCTGTTTGCAAATGTGAACATGGGAATTGATCCAACGAGTTGATGTACCGTACAAAGATAAGAAAACTCTATTTAGCTCATAATCCTTTGCTTAGTCAAATACTGATGACTTAATGACAGACAGAAGATAGTCTTCATGCTAGAGACAAAAGAGTTTCTCAATGCTAGTGTAAAAGCACAGTCACCTTATTAACTAATACAATTCTAGTTAGTCTTTTTGTTCTATAAATGAGTTTATTTAATTTTTATTTTTTTACTCATAATGTTTATTAAAATTCAAAACAATGCACTATTATTCTGAAGCTTTTTAATAAATTATGATAGGCTTCCACTTTTTCCACGTTGTCCTCAAACTGTTTCTTGAAGTCCTGCAAAGGGGACATTCTGTGAAATGATGTTCAGATAGAATGAGGGAAAACAATGATGCATTATGCTACTAAATTAATTGAATCATCTCCCCTTTACAAGGTTAGACATCGTCTGTCTCACAGTAACATTACAACCTGTCCCCTTTCTCTGTCAACTGTCTCTTTGTATCTGTCTGTTCCTCTCACTCAGTAACTGAGGAAAAAATTTAAAAAAAATTTTTTTAAAAAGAGGATTGAAGATGTGAGTGACAGAAAAGCGTCTTTTAATGCATGATATTTTGACAAGGAGATGCCTGTCATTAAAATAGATAATCATCAAGAATACATTTCATTCTTTTGAAAAGCCAAACCACTTGCTTGTTGCTTCACGACTTATTAAATTTAATGAAACGAATGAAATAAAATGTGTCTGAAAGCGATAATCAAAGAAATGTCACCCAGATCATTATGAGAAATAATTGCACCAGTGGGAATAGCAAATCCCGAACCGCCCCGTGTGAAAACATAACTTTATAACCTACCTTTATACTTAATAAGGTCAATAAGTTGAGGAAAGGTTATCTTAAACTTTAGCTGTCGAGTTTCTAGCACATTTACTTTACGCACAGTGAATATTTTTTAGGTAACAGGAAAAGTTATCAGAATGTTGGCTAATGTTCTGTTAAAGTTATTTAAAAAGTTTGTGCAATAACATTAGCAGAACGTTTGTTGTAAGTGGAATGTTTTAAGCAACAACGTTAATAAAACTTTTTAAAAACTGAATGTTTTGAACGTCCCTACAACATTTAAAATAATATTTTTGTTACTTAAAGTAAACGTTAGGGAAACGTTCCTACAACCTAAAATTGTTCGCTGGGATACACCAAACACATGCACTGAGATTCTAACACTGAACGTCTTCCAATCATTGCATAGCTCATAAATAGCTCTTATATGAGGCTTCTTCTTCTCATCAGTGTGGTCTGGTCCAACTTAGCTGCTAATGAGGGGGACATCCCCCTCAGGGCTTGTCAAAGAGGAACTCTCCACATCTGGGGGGTTTAGTACAGCAGTCTTATTAGTGTGACCCTCTGCATTCTTATCACTATAGGAAGGATCAGACCTACAGGACCGGCTTTAAGAGCTCAGGAACTTGGTTTCAAGATAATGGATTAAACTGAACTTAACAGCTGGTCACTCAAAGTTGGCAGCTTGGATTTATTTTAAAGAGCCTCCACACAGCAACTTTCAACTGGAGGTTGTTAGCCTTCCTGTAGCTTAACTGGTAGAGCATTGCGTTAGCAGCGCAAAGGTTGTGGGTTCAATCCCAGGGAATGCAAGTACTGATAAAAAAAAATGTATACATTGAATTCACTGTAAAAGCATCTGCCAAATATGTAAATGTAATGTGTTTTGGGTTTACCTTGTTGAAGAGGACAGCATAGCAGGTCATCGCTATATGCTTTGGAGGCTGGTGTCACCACCAGGCTTCTTAACTAGCTTAACTAGCAAGACTTACTCAAGAAGCTACATCAAAAAGACATTCACAATAATATCAGAGTTATGCATTAAGAAAGCATAAGATGTTTTGTGTGTGTATTCCATTCCAATTTCATTAGTGTATGCGTGTGTGTGCGCGTGTGTGTGTGAGTATGTGTGTGTGTGTGTGCGTGTGTGTGAGTATGCGTGTGTGTGTGGAAATCAGAGGTTAGATTGTGACGAACGTGTGTTGATGCTAAGGGTCAGTGACGTGATCTGACGTCCCAGTCTGACTCATTTTATTCACGTGTGTCTGTGCATGAGAGCGTGCAGGATGGGGGGATGCGTCGCATGTCGTTATGCATTCTGCCGTGAGTCTGTTCTCTCGGCTCGGTGCCTTCAGATGATCCACCGGGCTGCTGCGCTTTCAGAGGAAGACGAATGAGTGACGCACTCACCAGACTGGCCGTCACATTCACGCAAGGGAGCAGAAAACCAGCAGCTCTCCTGTGACCTCCCCTGTGTTTTCTCAGAGATCAATGGCCAGGTTTGTGTATCGGTGTGTCTAGAAGTATCTGATCAAGCGGGTAACTTATTTCCCGCATGTGTTTTGGAGCCACATATAATTATGAATATGGAGCAGTAAGCTGGGTGGCCTTGAGACGGTGAGCTTCAGTCAAGCGCAGATCGTGCATGGAAAACACGAGCAAGTATTGAAACCAGCTATGAAAACACAGCCCGGACAACATTCCCTTTCTTTCCTGCTGCAGGAGCTTTTGCCCGATTTGAAGCGTGAGAAAAGCTATCAGGAGAACAATGTTGTGCGTCTGATCGTTTCACTAGGTGGTCCGGGGATCTGTCACTTCCAGTGTGTCCAAAGCAAAAATAATTGGAGTACATTGAGTCACGTTTCTTATGCAAACATACAACTGAAACTTCCAATTAAAACTCTGCATATGTTTAAAGCATAGCAATTTAAAACAATTCTTGGTGCTTTGTATACAGTATGTCCCTTTTGAGCAAATCACAGATGCTTTCTCGATTTGAATAGCGAAGCTTACTAATCAAAACATGCAATGTTAAAAATATACGATTATTTTTCATGCTATAAGCTTTTGTTTTTAGCCAGCAGTTTAAGAAGCTGCTATGATTTATTAGCAAAGTGTTTTTACAGTCATTTACAGTATCAAACCTTTTCCTCCGAAGCATCCTGCAGTAAACTAATAGCAGAGGCAATCCCTGCAAATAATGTAAATAATGGTTACATAAGAGGTCTCAGTACTTGTCAATTTCAAGGGTCAGTCATATCTGCAATTAAAGACTGCTGTGTTTATATTGTCAGCCTTAGCAAGCAGTTGTAAGATACTATAGGCTACCACCAACCATATAGAATGACTTGTGTGTATTGTGAGAGAATTTTTTCCTTTGAGTAAAATGTCATTTGTGTGTGTGTGTGCGTGTGTGTGGGTTTACGTAACCATATACTGGGTACAAATTTGTACCCAATTTGTCAGCAAAACCTGCAGAAAGTTTTCTGTTAGGGTTAGATTATATTGTTTATAACTAGCTGTGTATAACAACAATAGAACTCTAAGGAAAGGCCCCATTTAGATAGCGTGTGTGTGCGTGTTTATATATGTGTGTACATATGCATACAGAAAATCTATCTCTATACAGCCCTTGTGTTCTAACCTGTAATCTGTGTACATTCTGGCTCTCCCATGTCCCATTTAGCCCTGAGAGAGAGCACAGCTCTGCTGGGGAGAGATGACTGTCTCTGTTGCCTTGACACAGTTGATTCCAGGGCCACCACATGTGCACCATTGGTCCTGTCTTGCTGTTCCATTATCTTTATCTTTTGTAAGCAGGGCTGGGAAGTGGCGAGGGGTCAGAAGCTCTGACGTGGGTTCTGACGTGTATCATGCTATGGTGAAGATGCTATCTCATTTATGTTAGCTCACAAAGACCCTCCTGTCTCACACCTTGTAATAACAAGCTTTACCTCTGCTTGACCAAAGGCAAATTATACCAGCTACTTTTACATAGCCTGACTTTACAATTACCTTGAAGTCTGGTCCACTTTTCAATGTATTTTGGCTGAGAATTGCCCAGTTATAGAGGAATAAACCGTCTGACATCACTGAAAGCAACCAGTCACAGTTTGTTTTTATATTTTAGTTTTTATTTATATTTATTTATATTTTAGTTTTTATTTTATATTTTATTTGGTGTTTAGCTATTGGTGTATCTGAAATAGTTGATACTAAAATCAAAGTGTTGTAAAAAATGAAATAATTAATAAGTTACTGGTTGTGTAGTCGATCCTGACTTTTAAGACACAGGACATTGATACAAACATACATGCTACAAAGGGCAACCGCCTCTGTCAATGCTAACTGTACCTTTGATAACAATCAACTTCAAGTAAAAAATCTAAAAGATTTTTTTTACTTTTTCTAAAAGAGGTTTTCTCACACATGGCTAACATTCAACCGTAGCTCTTAAAGAAGAGTTAAATCTCCAGAACTGTTCTTATCAACATGCTACATGAACTTTACAAATGAATACTGCTATCGTGAATAACTGAGAGAAAAAGCAGAGCTATGGAAGACACATTCAATGAAGTTCTATAACTAATCAGTGTCACTTATTGCTGTCTGTCGTCTTCCTGTCTACAGTGAAGCATGCAGGTGATGTTTAGCACACAACAATTACTGGGACTCAGGTTAGCAATAGCCATAAGTCAGCCAATCGTCCTTTCATTCTAGACTATAACACAGTGCAGCATCAAATCAATGCCTATGTATACATATCATATATACTATTATATACATGTATATAACGATATACATTGTTGTTGAATGAGGGCATGGTGTTTAAAAACAGCATAATCAAAACACTAAATTTTTCTAATATTTTGTCCCCAAAATTACTTTGCTCGAAAATAATGAATACCGTTGGTTGTTAAACTATTGGCATACATGCTTTTTTAACACAGCAAAACATTACCATGGTTATCACTAAGCAATTTCAAGAGTGACTTGTTTATTCCACACATGGAATAATAATGTAAAGGGTTTTCTCCTGCATTCCAATGCAGAGTAACTTACTTTAACTTAAATTTTAATTTTTGTCATAGTTTTAATGCAATAATTAAAGTTAATCTTATTGAATGGGTGTGTTAATCTTGCACCAGTTACTAACTTTATAAAGCTAAAAAAGTTAGTTTTTGGGCAAAAATTAACAACAATTAGTTATTGAGCAAGTAGATGAGAGAACAGTGCTCAACACAATCTCAAAACAGTTTATAATAATGATTTATCATGTCAGCTATTGGATTTTACAGGGTATGTTCGTCTGTGCCCTTTTTGCTTCTAAAAGAAAGTTGTAGATGTTTCACAGTTTGTAGCTTGTTCCCACAGCAGTTGTTTAGAACTCAAACTTGTCTCCCATGTTCTGAAAATAACTCCACAAGTACTCTGCCATTTTATGTTTTTAACAGAAATGACGATAGAGAGGCAAAAGTTACGGATTACAGCTGCTTCCATTAGGGCTGGAAAATTACTACTCAATATTTGTTATATATTAAAGGATTCAAAACAGTAAAAAAAACAGCCTTGTGGAGTTGGAGCTGTATCAGGTTACGGTAACTGTGGAGCTGATGTGGGTAATAGGGGCCGAGTTGCCAGGAACAAGTCAAGTACAAGCAGTAAACAGAAGCAAGATGGACCAGCAGCGGGTGCACACGCACGCTCAAACAGAAGGAAAACTGCTCAAGATCGTTTAAACCAAATATTTAGTCTTGCGTGTTGAAAAAAGAATGTTATGAAAAACACTTGCTGTCAGACAGCAGCCAAACACCAGCAGGGCCCTGAGTCTCTTTTAAGATGCACACGGTGGTAAGATTTAACTATGACGTTTGTCAACACAGTATGAGCGATGAACAGGTCTCTGTTATCAGAGTTGGAGATTGTATCTCATGCTACACATGAGCTTTTCCTGGGGTCTGGTAATAACACAGAATTTGGAATTAAATTAAAAAGCAAAGAATAAAGAAACGTCCCTACATGGCATGTAAAATCAAAATGGATTCTGATTGGTCATCCTGAAATAGATCTTTTTTGTCTAGGCGGTTCTTGGCCAGAAAACACTACAAACTGGAGCCGACTTCAAAGCCTGTTCAAAAGTTGTGATAACACTGAATTTAATGACGTTACTGCAGTGTAATTATTTGAGGTGTGTACATGAGAACACTATGTATCCAGCAGCCATTAAGTAACAAACTACAGCTATTAGTTCACCCACAAATGTCCTCATTTGTAATAGCAGCATAAAAATATCCTCACAAAAAGCTATTGTCCCAGCTACCGAGAAACATTATCAGAACATTGGCTCTCTAAAAGTTTTGCAGTAACATTAAAACATTGTTTTAACATTATATATTATATATCAAAAATGTTATTCTTAAGTTTTAGTGGAATGCTTTAAAAATGTTACAGAATTGAAAGAAATGTTTAAATAATGTTCTTACAACCAAGCCAGAACATTGATACAACGTATGTATGTTCATTTATACATGAATTTTTTTTTTGTGCATGTACGTGCATGCATGTGAGGGTGTGTGCGCATGTGTGTGTGTGCGCATGTGTGTGTGTGTGTATGGCCAGACCTAGATGCATGACAGCCGGGAGTGGCTCTGACTCATTTTTTTTTATGTTCCAGTTAGATGTTTGACAGTCTCTTAATCTCCAAAATCATGTAACCTTACAGCGCTTGTCATGAACCTGCTGTGGGAATGTTTCCAAATACACAGATAAAACCCAGTGACAACATTTCCTGGGATATTTGCATGCATTTCAACCATATCAGTGGTTGTTTCTCTTTGACAGGGATGCAGGGAAACTTGAGCGGATTAAACATTGCTTTCAAAATGTAGAGGTTAATCAATGCAAATTAGTCACACTTTAAAATAAGGAACAAACAAATATTTTCATATCACAGTGGGGGCTACTAGAAGGTGACTGACAGAATTCTTTATAAGAATACAGTGTCTTGATTCAATCATATCATAATGAGTGATTGATCTTTCATTATGAATCATGCATGCACACACATTCTGACACACATTAACTTCTTTATAAACACATGCATATCATACAAACAGGTGAGAGCTCACACACACAACATTCTTTCACGTTTACAATAAAGTCTGTTATCAAGCCACACACAGTCATCCAGCTCCACTCATCCAGATCCAGGTTTTCTACATTACCTGCTCCTCACTTTGAGCCACTTTTATAAATGTCTGGCTAATCATGCTAATACAAATCAGACAATTCACTTGCAGAAAATTATGCACGTAGTAACATTTGACCTCATACGCATTACATGCAAAATCTTATCAATACAGAATCTTATTATAAGCAGTCCAAAGATGGTTTCCATATTTGGTGTTAGTGGACAGCCCATTTTCCTACATACTTCAGTCTGGAACACGGCAAACAGAGACAAGTGTAATGATACAAGCAGTGAAACGTTACAGTGATGTTATACTAAATATCAGCACTTTTGATACTGAAACACAGCTCAGCCAATCAGCTTAGAGGAACTTATAGCTGTTTAAAAACGTGTCTTTTCATAGTGTAAAAGTATCCTTGCATGGAGTACTACAAACAAAGGTCATTTTACTAAAACAGATGTTTAGATATTTTTGCAGATTTTGCACCGTGACTGCCAGTTCTTTTCTTCTGCTCATCCTGCTTTTTGTCAGAACTTGGCTCACAAACAGTCACCAAAACTCAGAACCGCGTGTGTGTTGATTTTAAAGGCATGCAGCGAACAGACTTATGACTTGGCTGCGTGTGTGATTGTGCGCATGTGTGTGTGAGGATGTGTCATATGTCACTGCAGCCGGAAGATTTTATCAATGGATTGTACATCATGCAATTTGACATTCAGACGAGCGACGACACATCTCTTCATTTCACACACCTACACAGCTCACACCATGTGTTTCAAGGCTCAGTCTGTTTCCAACTCACTAAATGCTCCAGTCTTTCTTTGCCTCTAAGGTAGCAACAATCTCTAGAAATCTGGGTGTATTTATTTAAGTAACTAGAGACATTTGTTGGAAATAGTTTAGTTTATAAACTGCTCCATGAATGGTGATATATATTTATATTATAAATTGTTTAGGGTCAGCAAATAAAATAAAATAGCAGATGCTAAATTCCCATTAATCAAATACTGTGATGTCATCACA
The DNA here is from genome assembly GCA_036877625.1 of Ambastaia sidthimunki. Taxonomy (NCBI): domain Eukaryota; kingdom Metazoa; phylum Chordata; class Actinopteri; order Cypriniformes; family Botiidae; genus Ambastaia; species Ambastaia sidthimunki. Next base: position 12,940 of record JAZGTK010011901.1, read on the forward strand.
AATACTGTGACGTCATCATCACCCATCAGGTTTGTTTGGAATAAAATGCACTAAAGTGTCATTAAGTAAACAAGGTCAACTTTGACATTATATTGACTTTAATGCAGAGCTAGCTTACAATTTCTCACTCTATGACATATGGTAAGGATTTGCTTTGGGCTTTATCTGTGGTTACCTAGAGATTTTGCCAGTAAAAAAGCCATAATAAAGTGGGCTTAAGTGAAATAGTACAGGCCAGTGTCTTTAATACCTCAGTGACCTTTGATTCTTTCTGTTTTAACCCAGCCCTATGTGTTTGCTTTGCTTAATGCAGCTCACAGTAGCGAAGACTTGGTCTTGTTTTTGTCAATTGGGGATTTGAGTTTTGCTTTACACAACTTAATACACACAGTTAAATACAACCTGCAGGTTGCTGTATCCCCGAGACATTTTCAGCTTTAGCAAAGTATATTAATATTCTTGTTATTGGTCCACTCCAGTTCATCCAAAGCCATCTGGGGCTTGGTCATTCAATTTTACAACGTGTTTCAATGTCTAAGTAAATACACACATTTTTCTCTCTAGCCAGGCTCATAGAGATCATGCCTTCGCTCAGCTAACAGGGAATGTTCTCAGAATGTTCGCTAACATTCTTAAAAACTCTTAACATTATGTTTAAGTTATTAAGTTCTCACAGTAACATTAGTAGAACATTTTGTTAACATTATCATAACTATCAGAAACATTATTCCTAAGTAGTTAGTGGAATGTTTAAACATTACACAAATAAAAAATGTTTGAATAATGTTCCTAAAATGTTCTATATAATGTTTCTATTTAATGTTCTTGTACCTCTGTTGTTACTTATTGGAAACGTTAGGGAAATATTGTTATGCCTAAAAATTGTCTGGGTTCTCAAATATCATTAGGGAGGCAACGCTTGTCTCTGTGCATTCTGGGAAAGGCAGCATCGTATTCCTGCCATAACACACACACAGGGCTCTGTTTTACTCTTTTGTACTCGGCTCACACCATAATTTATTATTTGTTCCTGTCCACCATGTTTATCTGTGGAGGGTGTTGGATTCCAGCAAGTATACAGATGAAAGCTTGTGCGATAGAGAGAAAAAAAGAGAGAGAGAGTGTTTGTCTATCTATTTGTGTCTTTTAGTGTGTGATAGTGAGAACACAGGAGTGTGTGTTTGTGTGATGGGGTGTGAGTGGGTGATCTGCTGTCGTGTTTTCCAGCAAAATAGGTGACTCATGTATATTAGGAGCATTTTAAAAGCTGCCTGGGATTTCCGTATCATAATTTTCTTTGGCCTGTTCTATGCAAATGCCAAACACAAGTCAGGCGTCAATTAAATGATTGCTTGGCTTGAGTCAAAACAAACTAAATGTAATTGGTGGACTGTCAGACAAACACAAAAGCCACCTTTTTTAGCTCTAAGTATGGAGTAAACACATTTTTTTCATCTCCCGTAGGATGACATCATACCCAGTTTTTCCAGTAAAGAAAAGAAAAATGTATTAAATGTGTTATGTCATATTCTACCTAGAGGCCTGGAATCATAGTTTTTAGGTTCTGCTCAAAACAAAATCCCAATTTAACCCCTGCAAATAGCTTGTTGTCAGTGCCCCATACTGAAGCTGTATTATCAAACAGACCAATCACAAGACACTAATGTCAAACGTTCTCTCACATGAGGATAACAGGGTTGATTTTGGTTGTGTGTTGGAAAGGCTGCCAGACTCTTTTGTGTATTTTTGTTGTTGCATCTGCACTTATTGTTTATTTGTATGTCCGCAGCTCCGGGTCAGCTGATATCTTCACAGAAACACTTGGAGACATTCGCAATGTTTGATGTTGGACGAAGCAGCAGTAAGACTATCAAGCAACGCTTGCAGATCAATATTGGTGCAGTTTGACCTTGATTCACCTCTAAAACAAAAAAGCAGTTTGCCTGCTGTGCCACTGGCTTCAAGCTAATAAGCCTATTCTGATGCATGCATGCATTACACATGCAAAGAGAGAGAGAGAGAGAGAGAGATGTCACCCAGCCTACACTGCAACTCCTATCACAGTCAGCTGAATCCGTCTGTCTGCAGATGGCTGGAACATAAAGCTGTGAAGTGCCTTCAGACGAGACAGGGCTGTCTGTAAGAGACTACCAACAGGGCGCATTCAATGCATGCCACAACCACTGGAGAGAAACTAAATGAGATTTTCTCTTACTCTTCCTTTTTTTCTCTCCCTTCCTTCCTCCCTCAGTATCTTCCTCTCTCTCTCTTTCCACCTCCTCCATCTGTCACACTGACAAGCCATCACAGTTGTCAGATAAGAAAC